>JASJET010000023.1:9662500-9890000 GCA_034092305.1 Diaprepes abbreviatus | reverse complement strand
TATATATATATATATATATATATATATATATATATATATATATATATATATATATATATATATATATGTTAATGCGGATTTCACGGATTCCTCCGTGTGAGATGCAATAGCAGTGGATATATCCACATTATGCCGTTGTAGTGCTGAAATCACATTCAGCAAACATACAACTATATGCAGCTCCACGTATGAATGAAGTAAAATGCGAACAGTAAAGGCAAACTTCTCTCCATCATATCCCTTCTGTGTTAGAGGTTGCACAGTTAGAATAAATTGTTATAAAACGCAATTTATCCTATTCCACCACCACCGAGATGATGGCCTACCTGTACCACCATACCGAGAAGAAAGTCAAAACTTACCCTCCCCGCCACAGTGATACGGCAGAGGTACATGTTTCGTCTCTACTAGACTCATCAGGGTACCGACATGCCCCTGACTGTGCAAAGGACAGATAGGAAGGAAGCATGCACACACTGAACGCGGCTTCTCCGGCCTCCCGCCGGATGGCGTATATATGTTAATGCGGATTTCACGGATTCCTCCGTGTGAGATGCAATAGCAGTGGATATATCCACATTATGCCGTTGTAGTGCTGAAATCACATTCAGCAAACATACAACTATATGCAGCTCCGCGTATGAATGAAGTAAAATGCGAACAGTAAAGGCAAACTTCTCTCCATCATATCCCTTCTGTGTTAGAGGTTGCACAGTTAGAATAAATTGTTATAAAACGCAATTTATCCTATTCCACCACCACCGAGATGATAGCCTACCTGTACCACCATACCGAGAAGAAAGTCAAAACTTACCCTCCCCGCCACAGTGATACGGCAGAGGTACATGTTTCGTCTCTACTAGACTCATCAGGGTACCGACATGCCCCTGACTGTGCAAAGGACAGATAGGAAGGAAGCATGCACACACTGAACGCGGCTTCTCCGGCCTCCCGCCGGATGGCGTATATATGTTAATGCGGATTTCACGGATTCCTCCGTGTGAGATGCAATAGCAGTGGATATATCCACATTATGCCGTTGTAGTGCTGAAATCACATTCAGCAAACATACAACTATATGCAGCTCCGCGTATGAATGAAGTAAAATGCGAACAGTAAAGGCAAACTTCTCTCCATCATATCCCTTCTGTGTTAGAGGTTGCACAGTTAGAATAAATTGTTATAAAACGCAATTTATCCTATTCCACCACCACCGAGATGATGGCCTACCTGTACCACCATACCGAGAAGAAAGTCAAAACTTACCCTCCCCGCCACAGTGATACGGCAGAGGTACATGTTTCGTCTCTACTAGACTCATCAGGGTACCGACATGCCCCTGACTGTGCAAAGGACAGATAGGAAGGAAGCATGCACACACTGAACGCGGCTTCTCCGGCCTCCCGCCGGATGGCGTATATATGTTAATGCGGATTTCACGGATTCCTCCGTGTGAGATGCAATAGCAGTGGATATATCCACATTATGCCGTTGTAGTGCTGAAATCACATTCAGCAAACATACAACTATATGCAGCTCCGCGTATGAATGAAGTAAAATGCGAACAGTAAAGGCAAACTTCTCTCCATCATATCCCTTCTGTGTTAGAGGTTGCACAGTTAGAATAAATTGTTATAAAACGCAATTTATCCTATTCCACCACCACCGAGATGATGGCCTACCTGTACCACCATACCGAGAAGAAAGTCAAAACTTACCCTCCCCGCCACAGTGATACGGCAGAGGTACATGTTTCGTCTCTACTAGACTCATCAGGGTACCGACATGCCCCTGACTGTGCAAAGGACAGATAGGAAGGAAGCATGCACACACTGAACGCGGCTTCTCCGGCCTCCCGCCGGATGGCGTATATATGTTAATGCGGATTTCACGGATTCCTCCGTGTGAGATGCAATAGCAGTGGATATATCCACATTATGCCGTTGTAGTGCTGAAATCACATTCAGCAAACATACAACTATATGCAGCTCCGCGTATGAATGAAGTAAAATGCGAACAGTAAAGGCAAACTTCTCTCCATCATATCCCTTCTGTGTTAGAGGTTGCACAGTTAGAATAAATTGTTATAAAACGCAATTTATCCTATTCCACCACCACCGAGATGATAGCCTACCTGTACCACCATACCGAGAAGAAAGTCAAAACTTACCCTCCCCGCCACAGTGATACGGCAGAGGTACATGTTTCGTCTCTACTAGACTCATCAGGGTACCGACATGCCCCTGACTGTGCAAAGGACAGATAGGAAGGAAGCATGCACACACTGAACGCGGCTTCTCCGGCCTCCCGCCGGATGGCGTATATATGTTAATGCGGATTTCACGGATTCCTCCGTGTGAGATGCAATAGCAGTGGATATATCCACATTATGCCGTTGTAGTGCTGAAATCACATTCAGCAAACATACAACTATATGCAGCTCCGCGTATGAATGAAGTAAAATGCGAACAGTAAAGGCAAACTTCTCTCCATCATATCCCTTCTGTGTTAGAGGTTGCACAGTTAGAATAAATTGTTATAAAACGCAATTTATCCTATTCCACCACCACCGAGATGATGGCCTACCTGTACCACCATACCGAGAAGAAAGTCAAAACTTACCCTCCCCGCCACAGTGATACGGCAGAGGTACATGTTTCGTCTCTACTAGACTCATCAGGGTACCGACATGCCCCTGACTGTGCAAAGGACAGATAGGAAGGAAGCATGCACACACTGAACGCGGCTTCTCCGGCCTCCCGCCGGATGGCGTATATATGTTAATGCGGATTTCACGGATTCCTCCGTGTGAGATGCAATAGCAGTGGATATATCCACATTATGCCGTTGTAGTGCTGAAATCACATTCAGCAAACATACAACTATATGCAGCTCCGCGTATGAATGAAGTAAAATGCGAACAGTAAAGGCAAACTTCTCTCCATCATATCCCTTCTGTGTTAGAGGTTGCACAGTTAGAATAAATTGTTATAAAACGCAATTTATCCTATTCCACCACCACCGAGATGATGGCCTACCTGTACCACCATACCGAGAAGAAAGTCAAAACTTACCCTCCCCGCCACAGTGATACGGCAGAGGTACATGTTTCGTCTCTACTAGACTCATCAGGGTACCGACATGCCCCTGACTGTGCAAAGGACAGATAGGAACGAAGCATGCACACACTGAACGCGGCTTCTCCGGCCTCCCGCGGGTAAGGGTAAGTTTTGACTTTCTTCTCGGTATGGTGGTACAGGTAGGCCATCATCTCGGTGGTGGTGGAATAGGATAAATTGCGTTTTATAACAATTTATTCTAACTGTGCAACCTCTAACACAGAAGGGATATGATGGAGAGAAGTTTGCCTTTACTGTTCGCATTTTACTTCATTCATACGCGGAGCTGCATATAGTTGTATGTTTGCTGAATGTGATTTCAGCACTACAACGGCATAATGTGGATATATCCACTGCTATTGCATCTCACACGGAGGAATCCGTGAAATCCGCATTAACATATATACGCCATCCGGCGGGAGGCCGGAGAAGCCGCGTTCAGTGTGTGCATGCTTCCTTCCTATCTGTCCTTTGCACAGTCAGGGGCATGTCGGTACCCTGATGAGTCTAGTAGAGACGAAACATGTACCTCTGCCGTATCACTGTGGCGGGGAGGGTAAGTTTTGACTTTCTTCTCGGTATGGTGGTACAGGTAGGCCATCATCTCGGTGGTGGTGGAATAGGATAAATTGCGTTTTATAACAATTTATTCTAACTGTGCAACCTCTAACACAGAAGGGATATGATGGAGAGAAGTTTGCCTTTACTGTTCGCATTTTACTTCATATATATATATATATATATATATATATATATATATATATATATATATATATATATATTATATATATATATATATATATATATATATATATATATATATATATATATATATATATATATATATATATATATATATATATATATATATATATATATATATATATATATATATATTTATATATATATAGTGTCAACACATTGCAATATAGAATTCCATCCGAACTAAATTGATCATAATTCGGCTTTTAAAAGTACAATAGAGGAATTTAAAGATTTAGTTGAAGGAAATTATTGTGACTTGTGAATAAACTTTTCTAAATATTTTTCTGAATATTAATAACAGAGTTACAATAGTTTAAAGTTGTAACTATTACCTAAAATTTATAAAGATATTGGCTTATCAGCTTTTTTTAGTGACAGCTTTATGAAATAACAAAGATGAATAGCTAACATAATTTTACGTTTCAGAACGAAAATTTTAAGCATCTATAGAGTTATTTACAATACTTGGTTGCTGAGTAATTGCTGTTTTAAGATAGACGCGCGTCCAATGAAGCGATTTCAAAAGCTGTTAATTAGAATTCTTTATATTTTATCACATACATACAGACTGAAGAGATATTTTCGAGTAATTTCTTATACAATATCATTTCTTCTTTTAGAAAAAAAAATATAAATCAAGGAGTTACCAATATTCGTTTCATGTAACTTCGAGCTAAAGATTTTATCAAATTTTCAATTACTTTGGGTCAAAAAATTTTTTTTAATGATAAAACTACAATGAACAACACCAATGAAATTTTGAAATTAAATAATTTTACTATTTGTGTTGTGATATAAATTGAATTTGAATAATGATTCTTCGTTGAATTATTAATTAATTATTAAGATCATGCAATCTCACATGTATTATTTTTAACGCAAATATAAAAAAAATACAAGGCAGTTCTGATGATTTGCAAATAAAATGCGTCATTAAACATTTTATGCATCTTCAAACAGTGATTACTCGGCAACCAAGTACCGTAAGTAGCTCTATAGAAGCTTAAAATGTTCGTTTTAAAACGTAGAATCAGGTTTGTTTGAAGGTCATAGACAATGATGTTTCTTGCAAAGTAGTAGATATCTGTTGGACTTCCATTGTCTTTATTTTTGTTGAATATCACGACGTTTCAGCTACTAGTTATCTCTAGCCGTTCTCAAGTGAAACGAAATAAATCCTTTAGCTACATGATTATTTATACTAAAAGTAAATGCAGTAGAGTGTGACTGAGATGGGTGCAGTCACGCCTGCTATAACAAAATCCCATTTTTTATACTGCATTTAGTTTTAGTTTACAATTACCAAGAAGTGGATTCCACGCTTCTCTTATATCTAAAAATGGTTTACTAGAACAACTTGGGTTCTGATGTATAACGGCGGCTTCTTTGAATATCCGTTTTCTTCAATGTTGTTTTCGGTGTAGTATTTTAGCTTCAGACCATTTTATGCGGTGTCCATGAGTCCAGGCATGGTTGACGGCACCAGATTTTTCTGTTTCTCCTCGAGATGTGCATTTTTGGTATTCTTTGATCCTTACGTTAAGTAATCTCTTTGTTTCGCCAATGTAGGAATTGCTACATTCACATGGTATCTGATATACACAGTTCTTTATGTCTCTTTGAGTTGTTGGTTTGATCCTAGTGAGCCGACTTCTCAGAGAGCTATTTGAATTGAAAGCAACGTTGATTTTATATCGTTTTCTTATCCTTCTAACGTTTTCTGAAATGCCTTTAACATAGGGGATGTTCAATACTGGTTTTCGTTCTTCATTCATTGTCGATATTGTCTTGTCCTCTTTTTGCGTTGTTCAAGAAATTTATCCACTAGATATACTATGTATCCGTTGGCTGTCAGTAAAAATGATCTGACAGCCAACGGATACCCAATATATCTAGTGGATAAATTTCTTGAACAACGCAGAGATAGCACAATATCGACAACGAATGAAGAACGAAAACCAGTATTGAACATCCCCTATGTTAAAAGCATTTCAGAAAAAGTTAGAAGGATAGGAAAACGATATAAAATCAATGTTGTTTTCAATTCAAATAACTCTCTGAGAATTCGGCTCACTGGGGTCAAACCAACAATTCAAAGAGACACGAAGAACTGTGTATATCAGATACCATGTGAATGTGGCAATTCCTACATTGGCGAAACAAAGAGACCTCTTGACGTAAGGATCAAAGAACACCAAAAATGCACATTTCGAGGAGAAACAGAAAAATCTGGTGCCGCCAACCACGTCTAGACTCATGGACAACCACATAAAATGGTCTGAAGCTAAAATACTACATCGAGAACAACATTGGAGAAAATGGAAATTCAAAAAGGCCGCCGTTATACATCAGAACAAGAGTTGTTTTAGTCCATAGAAGAAACAGAGAAATCTGGTGCCGCCAACCATGCCTAGACCCATGGACAACCACATAAAATGGTCTGAAGCTAAAATACTACACCAAGAACAACATTGGAGAAAATGGAAATTCAAAGAAGCCGCGGTTATACATCAGAACCAGAGTTGTTTTAGTCCATTTTTAGAGAAGTGTAATTGTAACTAAAACTAAATGCAGCATAAAAAATGGGATTTTGCCATAGCAGGCATGACTGCACCCATCTCAGTCACACTCTACTGCATTTACTTTTAGTATAAATAGTCATGTAGCTAAGGGATTTATTTAGTTTCACTTGAAAACGGCTAGAGATAACTAGTAGCCGAAACGTCGTGATATTCAACAAAAATAAAAACAATGAAAATCCAACAGATATCTACTACTTCGCACATATAATCATGTTGGCTTGTTATATTTGTCATTCGGTAAAGCTATCACTAAAATAAGCTTATAAATAAATATCATTTCGAATTTTAAGTGAAAATCACAACTTTAAACTATTGTAATTTTGTTATTAATCATCAGAAAAATATTTAGCAAAATTCATTCAAAAGTCGTAATAATTTCCATCAATTTAAATATCGAAAGACCTCTATTGGACTTCTAGAAGTCAAGTTATGATGGATTTAGTTAGGGCGGGATTCTATTTTGCAATGTTTTTACACTAATTTATGCATAACTTTTTTTTAATCAATATTTTTTTTAAATTAAAAATTCAGGATGTTTCCAATAAAGAATACTGGCTGAGTAGAGTACCCAAAAATAGTCAAGGCAATTCTTTATATACATATAAACAATTAAATTGTTAATAATAAAAAAAAACTGTTGTTAGCTATCCAAGACCAGGTTGTTCCGGCGAAGAACTATCGGAAGTTTATCATCAGAGATTCCTCAATAGAAAACGGCTAATATAGATATGGCTGTCAAATATTAAAGACAATCCAGCACATAACTGGAGGATGCCAAATGTTTGCCACGACTCAACGGCTAAGATACTCCACCAAAAGTTAGCAGATAATTTAAAATATTGCAGGTAGAAAAAGTGCCTTACTACAAATATAATCCGAAGCCTATTCTTGAAAACAACGAATATAAGTTATATTGAGACCTAACGGTTCTAACAGATCAAACAGTTGCTTATAATAGGCCGGACATTACACTAACAGATATAATTTCTAGGAGAACTACACTGATTGACATTGCTGTACCTAATAACACCAACCTAAGACCAAAATATAATGAGAAGATCGCCAAATGCAGAGATCTGGAGGTGTAAATCCGCAGACAGTGGACAATGAACAACGTCCACACGATTCCCATAATACAACAACTGGAGTGATACCAAAGAACCTCGTGCAGAACATCAAGGGACTGGGCCTTAGTTAGCATCAGTATAAACCGATGCAGAAAGTAGTTCTCTTTGCAACCGCGCGAACCGTCCGAAAGTTTATATGAAGTGCAGAAGACCATGCCACCCAATAACATGGAAAGGGTTCCCACAGAGCTTCATACTTTTGGTGTATTTTTATATCTGGTATGAGTGAATAATCCCTGGAGGGAGTGCGAAGCCTTTTTGCTTGTAAGTCTGAAAAAACTGTCAGGTTTTGGGGATCGTACCTTCTAAAAATCGATTCTCCGCCACAAAAAACATAAAAATACATGAAAATATTGAGAGGGTTTTAAAGTGGCTGCAAAACCCTTCTTTAGCGCCCGAACTGTGCTGAACGTGAGTTCACTCCGGTCTCACACTTACTTTTCAAAAAAAGAAACAGTAAAATTTATTTTGTTTTTGTGAAAGGCGTGATATTCTGGAAAAGGTTTGGAAACCAATGCTTTAATTTTTTTTATTATTACCCAATTTGTACCCTCAAACGTAGAGAATAAAAGAGTTTAAATTAGATTGAAAATTACCCATTAACAAACCTTGTTGTATTAATCGCACGCTTAAAACCAACCTAGACATAATACAAAGTGAAAACTCAATCCCGACATTCAACCATACGGAGAATCGCCACGCTATGCTGCCAAGTGCATATACCTCCATAATCGAATAGCAGTATTTACAACACGGCGGACACGATCGCCATTGTGCTTTATCCCTTTAGCCGTTACGCCCCGCTAACTTACGACCCTGTTCGGAATTACCCTTGAGTTTGATTTGTTTCAGTCATCAGCGGACAAAACAAAATATTTAAATTGCTGACTGATTAAAACGCGAAGGGTGTGTGGCGGGAAGTTTGTTTTTGACGGGGCGTCTTTTGAATTTTAAATGAATATGGCTAATATGCCTTAATTAGACTAATTTTATACATATTTAATACCGCGTTGTTCATAAACAGTGAACAGTAAAATGTGGTATTTGGAATAATAAGTATATATATATATATATATATATATATATATATATATATATATATATATATATATATATATATATATATAAATTATATTTTTCAGATTGTCGAACCACAAATTATATTTTTTTTTATTTTGTCTTTTCTTGGGTTTAGGTTCTTTATTTAACAAAATTCAAAATAATTTGACGTTTCGCCCTTTATTTAAGGCATCTTCAAAAATTTCTTGTCTTTTTATTTATTGATATTCCTAAAAATATTTTTTATATAATTAAAAACATTCATAAAAAACATATTTACAATTTTAAAAAACAAACAAACACTTTAAATAACTATTCAAATTCTTGAAAATTTAAATTTATCAATACATACCCAGACATTTTTTTTTATTTATTAATAATAAAATAAAAATTTTTCTATTTAGGTACTGAGGATACATGGAATGCGAGTGCGTTTTATTATGTTTATGCGGCTTTCACGGATCCCTCCGTGTGAGATGCAATAGCAGTGGATACATCCATATTATGCCGTTGTAGTGCTGAAATCACATTCAGCAAACGTACAACGAAGCCGCGTTCAGTATTTTCATGCTTCCTTCCGATCTCTCCTTTGCACCCTGTACCCTGATGAGTCTAGTAGAGACGAAACATGTACCTCTGCCGTATTACTGTGGCGGGCAGGGTAAGTTTTGACTTTCTTCTCGGTATGGTGGTACAGGTAGGCCATCATCTCGATGGTGGTGGAATGGGATAAATTGTGTTCCTTAGCAATTTTTTCAAACTGTGCAACCTCTAACAAGGAAAAGATATGATTTTAATGAGGTTTGCATTTACTGTTCGCATATTACTTCATATATATATATATATATATATATATATATATATATATATATATATATATATATATCAATGCTGAGTCTGTACTATTGCGGTCCCTCATCTCCAATTGGTAACAGTAACGTATTTTTAGATGCTTTTAAGACGGTGTTAGACAAATTATCTCAATCATATGACAATATTATTATAATGAGCGATTTTAATATTGACTTTATAACACAGTCCATCATTTTAACAGAACTTTTTTGCTTTACTTGCTATGGTGATAATAACCCTCTACTATTTAGTTAAAGTAGAGTGGTTGTCCTAACCAATTGTTTTCGTGGTAGTTGCTAATAGTGATAGCAACTCTTTTTAATTGTTACTCTATAGGTTGTAATCGTTAATGTGGTGAGAACAACTCTTTTGGTTTATTACTGATTTATTATCGAAATTTATGGTGTATCTCTAACCTATTTTCCTAAAGTAATAATATTTTCAATAACATGGTCGAATAAGTAAAATAACTAATATGATTATTTTAGCAATTATAGATCCAGTTTTTGAACGTGCTGATTTAGCGACATGTGTTGAAATATTGGGTAGTAATATTTTTGTAGGATTAAAAAATATCTATAATCTTAGATTAGACATTCTGGCGCCCCCGGTGGTGGTCGTCCGTCGTCATTGGCTATAGGGTTTTCAAGAGGTTCTAAAGACATCTCATCCATACCAGAATTGTCTTTCTGTTGCCTTTGTTTGGTTTTCCTTTTGATAATTTTAAAAATGATCTATACAGCTGCTAGTAGTATTATTAACGATATCATTATGGTACTGCAGACGAAGAATTGGTTGTGTATTTTATTCCAGTTAGTACTCCCAAATGTATTTTTAATCTCGAACCCATTTTGTTTGAGTTCGCCGAGCTGGTCTGACGCATCTATCATGGGTTTTTCTTGAATGTTCTAGATGTAGGCTGAGATGACTAAGGTTACATTGATTTTAAATCGTTTGAAAAATGTGCCCAAAACCACTGTCGTTTCTGTTCTTTTAGGTGTCTTTATGAGACACCTTTGCGATATCACTAATATTCCTGTCTGGTTTAGTGTAACATCTTCCCTTGTTCCATTACAGATTATTGCCATTCTTAATTTATCTTCGATAATGAACATTCAGGCGTTAGGGGTATTTAGTTGTTTCCAAATAACTGATTCTATGGGGTTTTGCCGAACTTGGCATGATGTGTTTTGTGTACTTTGATAAATTTTATCTATAATACAATTAGGACTATTTTCTAGATTTCTACTGGTCGTAGACGCGCATACATATACATTTTGACCAATATGTATGCTTTTCTTGAATTCAGTTTCTGTTAGTTTCTAAATACAGCTGAAAATTGTAGTCAACTGCTAATATTTTATTTGATATATTTAGAATCCAGTACGTTTTGTTTTGTAATTTTCAGTGGAATGGGAGTTGGTTTGAATAGTAGAAATTCATCGATTCCTGTCATGATGAAGTAGCCGTACAAGTGAATACAAGGAACTGTGTTGGATTCTAGTTTGTAAAATTGTATATGAGACGATCCTAATATTTGTTGGAAGCTTTTTTGATACAGATGTAATAGTTTCTTCAATATGTGTGGGTGATATAAGTTCGAATATATTTCCTCTGTGGTAATGAACATCGAGTAGCTTTTTATGATAATCCATTTTCTCGTCAATGTAATTTGATACTACTTGATAAATGTTAACCAGATTTATGTTTAATTTGTTTTCATCGATAACCCTATACCATTTGTGCGTTTGATTTATTACTTCAATGTCTTGATTTTTGACGAGATTTCTCAAGATGGTTGTTGATTCTGGTTTCTGTATCAGTAAAACTGGAAACATCAACTTTGTTTGGTGATTTTAGGATTTAATTAGTTCCTTTTGATTTTTGTCTAGTCCTCTAATATCAGCATAAACTTCATGATTGACTCCAAAGAGGGATGTTATTTTTTCCACTAGTCCTCTTTTGGCGCGTTTGGATATAATATTTTGCACTCCTTTATTCATTCATTCCAATTTCTGAGCTATTTTTTTGTAAACGCTGCATTCACTAAGTACACTGGGTGTTCATCGTTAATACTTTGACCTCCTCACAGACAGCATCTACGTTTTCAACAGCCTGGTTTCCCAATATGTTCTACGTATAAGCCTGGCCATGGATAGTGTAGTTCATAGTTCTGCGCAGTTGCCTGTTTTAGTGTAGTGACAAATAAGATGTCATTTTGTATTTTATGCAAGATTAAAAAATATGTATAATCTTAGTAGGATGTCTTTAGTTTCAGGAAACATTTACTCATGTCAACCAGTAGTTCGATGCTCATCTGTTAACATTTTCTTGGTTGACCTCCTTTGGGTGTCGTCCATGAAGGAACTTTTGTATTCAGGCTGAACCTTCTCTTGGTCTGTTTGGTGATGAGAAATCGATTCATGGTCCCTCAATTGTAGTGAGGTTGAGTTGTCTGCCTCGAACATTGCCCGGTATATCACAGACGATTCTGCTAGACTGTGAAAAAATTACCGCGATTTTGCAATGAAAGTTTTTGCATTTGAATCTGAGTTCTCCAAGTTGACACGAAGTATTCTAAAAATAATCCACCATATACATCGCTCTATATATTCTTAGTTTAGCTGCTAGCAAGTCATTTGGTACTGAGTCTAAGGCTTTTTAGTAGTCCACATAGGGAGCGAATGAGTTTATTCATTTAGTATTGGTCTGATTGCAGATTAATGAATTTATAAGTGGCTCCATGCAATTTATTACGTTCCTGGCATATGATTTTTGCTAAATTGAAATAATGTTGTTTTGCTTGTGTGCATGGATAAGTTGTGTCAAACATGATTACGCGACCCCTTCTGTAAAAAAAACATCGTATTTTTTGTGGATCAAGCAAATTATCAATTATCGCAACAGTCAGTTGTTGGTGTGTACTCCAAAACTTTTTAAGCCAATAGTTCTGGACATGATCAGGACTTGGAGATTTCCAGTTATGAAATCCTTTGACGATGCTAGTGATTTCCTCGGTGGTGAATGACTGGAATTACATCTGATTGTAATTCTGGTAGACTTGATATTCCTCATTTATCCACTAAGCGATAATGCTGTGGGTAATTGTAGCTAATTAACTTCTTCAAAATTCTTCTACTTATTTTATCTATTATAAATGTATTATTTGTCCATTTTCAAATATTTTTGTTATTATTGTTTAGTTTATTTATACAGTATTTAATAAATAAAAATTAAAATTTCAATATAATAAAAATTAGTTGAAATTTGTGGTCACCGAAAACCAATAGCATTTAAATAATGCTTTCTTGAAAGAACTAAATTTAGGACTTTTCTTTTTCTCTAAAATGTTACTTTAGCAGTTTTATGTCGCATTTTGGCCTCCAGTTCGTGAATATATAGCACGTTCCAATAATTTGTCACGCAAGTCGAGGGATCCAGTTTTTTCTCCCTAAATAATTTTATTGCCATGAAAAAATTATTGCCACTAAATAAGTTTCGTACGACCATAAATCTATAGTTAAGTAATAATTAAGGAAGTGTGTAATGTATGGGAAGGCTCTCTACAGGCCCCGTGGGGACATTTAGAAAAGTTTTCATATTTTTTGGGTTCTATAAATGGTATGCAATAAAATATTAACATTAACATTAGCTGTAATTAAATTAAAATATTCAAGGTATATATTTTTTCTAAGACTCCTCGTATTAGGTAGTGAGTAATTCTTTTAAAAATTTGATTGGACAAAAACGTAAGTACATAAAATATATATAAAATAATGACTTTCTAGGAAAAACTTTTTTAAATTTCGGGAAATGTTTAAAAAGGAACTACTATGTTTTATACCACCAAATTTATTAAGAAAACAGTTACTGCACTTTCAACTCACAGAGTCATTTTCAAACTGAATTACAAAGATAGACTAAGTATTCAATACAGAAACATGAGAAAATTTAACAATAAATAAAAAATACCTGAAAAATTACATTATTACAAAGGGGAGGTACTAAATTTTGGGAACTAATTATTATTTGGCGACAACAAATAACGGGGAAAACCCAAGTTCCGTCTGGTCATTAAGCAAATTTACATTTTTATTTTTACTATGTTTATATATTTCTAAAGATTCAAAAATATTTAACTTTTGGCCCTTTGTTAAATAATGTAATATGTCAGTGTTGCTTAAATCAGGAAAACTATGGCTGTGTTCTAAGTAATGGTGGGCAAAGCTCGAGTCTGTTTTTTGTAATCTATATGATCGGTGCTGTAGTGAAAAGCGAGTTTTCAAGCTTCTACCACTTTGTCCAATATATAAGCTATCACACTCTGAACATTTTAACTTATAAACTCCTGATTTATCAAATTTATTAATTTTATCTTTAGCATTGTAAAGGATAGTGGACAGATTGTGTTGAGATTTAAAGGCTACTTTTATGTTATGTTTGGAAAGAGTTGTTTTCTGATAGGGTACCACAGTATGACAAAGATATATAAGATGAACTATCTTTATCATCTTTTATTTTGGGATATATTGAATTAAAAGCTAGTTGTTTTTGTTTTTTAGTTATTAATTTCTTTATGATTTGTTGGGAGAAATTGTTTGATATTGCAATCCTTTCAATGATATTTAGTTCCTCTTGAAGATCTTCTTCAGAGAGAGCCAAAGAGAATGCTCTATGTATCATTGAATTGTATGCAGCCATTTTGTGTTGTAAAGGGCGAAAAGGGTCATTAGATATAGTATTACCTGTAAACGTTGGTTTTCTAAAAATTTTAAATTTACACTGATTATTGAGGTGAGATATGGTGAGATCTACAAAATTTATTTTATAGTTATTTTCAGTTTCCAGAGAAAATTGAATTTTTGAATGGCAATTATTAATGTATTGTAAGAATTTTTGAAGCTGTCTAGTAGTGCCTTTAAAACATGTTTGAACATCATCCACATATCTGTACCAAAATTGAACATGGTTTTTGCTTAAAGCGGAATTAAGAATTTTGTTTTCTATGTTTGACATGAAAATGTCTGCTAGGAGAGGGCTAAGAGGAGAACCCATTGGTAGTCCTGAATTTTGTAAATAAAATTTGTTGGTAAACTGGAAATAGGTTTGTGATAGGCAAAGTTCAAAAGAGGACAAGATTTCAGTAGTAACTATTGGATTTATATTTCGTTCCTGTAAGATTTCTTGGATAAGTATAAAACATTCATCTGTTGGAATATTAGAAAATATGCTTTTTATGTAAAAAAAAACTAATATGAAGTTATCTGGGTTTTTTTTTTAGTTTTTGGACGAGATCTACAGAATTATCAGCATCAATTTTTTTTTAAATTTATTTATATATATATATATATATATATATATATATATATATATATATATATATATATATATTTTACCTCATCCAGGAGAATTTGAAGTGACTTTGATCTAAGATAGTTTAAAGTGGTTCAAGCTGTGGCTACAGCCTTTTCCTTATCTCGAGGAATTTTTGGAATATATGGCAACACTGCATAGCGATTTTTTATCCACCTACGCCATTGGTTATTACTCGTGGTCCATCTGTGTGACACTTATGGAAGTTTCTACAATCAGAATCAGAATTATAAAATACGTCTTTTAGAGTACACTATAAAATATATTGCAAGCGAGAAGTAAAAACAAGTGAATCAGGAGCTCTCTGAATAGTTGCAGTGATGATTTGAGCAGCATTTAAGGGATTGTTAAGACTGTCCAAATGACTGTTTCACACGTTTTCTTTATTTATTATGTTAAGATCATTTGTGATCAAAGCTATTACGTTTGTGGTAAAATTACTTTCAAAGCATGGCGGAAACCCTTACCTGCACTTGTTAGAAAAGCTTCGGTTGTGGGGTTTGGCAATGAGGACAACTTTTGGGTTTTCAAATTTTGTTGCAGTTCTTGTTACAGAAAATCGAACATTCTGGAATTTTCGGTCCGTTACTAAGCTCGTTGTATTAATTTCGCATGCGGTAGGTTAGGCTTATGATGTGTGAACAGGCCATTACGGATGATATAATTTACGTAAATTTTTTGTAACATTTACCTGTTTTTTTTAAATAAGTTGGTGATCATTTGACTGCCACCAAAGAGATGAACCTAATTTGGTTTAAATATGCAATTATTTTGAAAATTCTAAAAATATTGCCTTAGCTTTTCAACGTAATTATAAAAAAAAACATTTTTCAATTTAAGTGACAGAAAAATAATTTAGTTTCCTGAACAGAATGAAAACAATTATTTTATTAAAAAAGTGCACGTAAACCACAATAAATTTTCTTGTAACACAGTCAGTTCAAAACTATGCCGTGTTAATCTTACAAGCATGGATGATACACAAACTCAAACAATCGTATATGCCGGTATCTCGATGGCAGAGAATAATAACAAAATTTCTGGTTCAAACCCGGAACAAGAGCATATATTCTATACTTGGGTCTCAAAGGATTTTAGGGAAATATATTCCTTCGTTTGCCTTTATCTATATTTTTAGTATATTTCAACTATTATTAAATTTTTAAATATTTCTATATTTTTGCAATTATTAAAAAATTCAGTCCCTTTTTTATGGAACTGCGTAGATTTATTTATTTTTGCTTCTAATTACTACATATAATGCAAGTTAAATGTTCATTCTACATCAGTTTTAATGATTTTGTACCAAAAATCGTGAATAATTTATATTTACTTTAAATTTAAAGCAATTTATTCAAATATCATTTCTTGGCTCATTAAATTTGGTTAAATGATATTTTAAATTTCAGTAAATTAACTGAAACTTTTTGTACATTAAAATTAATTCACATACACAGGTCATTCAAAAAGTTCCGGGACTAAATCTTTTTATGAATGAAAACGAGAATTTAGAGAAAAGGTTTTATTTAGTTTTCAACATAATCTCCTCCTCGTTCTATAGAAATTTTGCTGCGTTAGTATAGCCGCTGGATCGACCTGGAACACTCTTCTGGAATAGCTTCCAGACCCTTGGTCCCATTCCTTTGAGTAGACTCGACGTCTTCAAAACATTCATTCTTCATCGCCATTTTCAATTTAGGAAATAAATAAAAGTCTGCCGGAGCCAGATCTGGCACGTTGGGCTGGTAATAAGTCATGGGCCAAAAATTGTGTGATGAGTATTGAGGAATGGGTCGGCGTATTGTTAGGCAACAAAAACCAGTCACCGGTGAGGTACAATTCTGGTCTCACGCCACGAATCCGCTTCATAAGTCGATCTAGGACACTTTTGTAGAACTGCGCTTTTGCCCCTTTTCTTCGTCTACACTTTTTATTCCCTAGAACATCGTGAAAAATGTAATGCACGCTTTCTACACTGATGTTGATTCCCTCTGACAACATTTCAACCGTAATTCGCCAATTACGATGCGCACACGTTCGACATTCTCAACGGTAGTCGAGGTTAAAGCGCCCCCCTTTGGTGGATCGTCTTCCAGCGAATGTCGACCGTTCTTGAACAGTGCATACCACTCGAAAACCTTGCTGCGGCTTAAACAATCACCACTATACGCGGTTTTCAATAATTCGAATATTTTCGAATCACTTTTTCCAAATTTGAAACAAAATTTGATTGGGGCCCGCTGCTCCATTGCGAAAATTGTGACGCAGTGGCAAAAACACGTCTACTTCAAACAAAAAAGCATAAACGGTTCCGTCTGCAGGAAAAGTCATGGCAACAGTTTTTGGGATTCACATGGCGTGGTGCTTATAGACTATTTAGAACAAAGCAAGACCATCACCGGGGAGTATTACGCTTCACTACTGGACCGATTGCAGCATGTGATTAAGGTTAAACGTCCACATCTTGCCATAAAAAGTGCTCTTTTATCAGGATAACGCGCCTGCACACAAATCTATGGTTGTTGCTGCAAAACTCCATGATCCCATGGACCCATATGCACCATATTCGCCAGATCTGGCGCCCAGCGATTACTTTCTCTTCTCAAACTTGAAAAATTAGCTCGCTTGACGAAAATTCTCTTCAAATAACGAGGTCAGAGTAGCGACAACCGGTTATTTTGCAGAGTTAGACAAATCGCGTTATACTACGGGTACTAAAATGTTAGAACATCGGTGGACTAAATGTATTGAAGTACAAGGGCACTATGTTGAAAAATATATAAAAACATTTTCAAAAATCTTTTGTTTTCTTTATCAGGCCGAGAACTTATCGAACCATCCTCGTACATGTTTGTATTTGTTATTATTTTTTTAAAAATAAAATTAAATAAACTCGTTCTGGAAAAGTGCAATTAACAAAAAATGCACTTTTCATATAAGATATAACAAATAATGTAAAATATGTTGTGTAGTGTTTTTTTACTGAAATAATTTTACAAATGTTAGTAATTTGTCCTTTTTAAATTAAATGGATGAAACGGTTCTAAGATTTGAAAACTTTCCAGTTGTCGATTACTAGGACAGTAATACTATAGCCGGTTATTTAAGAGAGGGACGCAATTGAAAATCCAATGGAAATAGATCCTTTGTAGGTTTCGACAGGGTAATCGGAGACGTTTGCTTTGAGAAACCTGGATTCCGTAGAGTTGTCTTTGTGTATTATCAATTGACAATCGAGATTAGTTGCGAATAAAAAAAACTTATTGAAAATAAAGTTTCAAATACCAAATCGATGTGTGACTGCCAATATATATATATATATATATATATATATATATATATATATATATATATATATATATATATATTGCGATGGTATTGGTCGTTTATTCACGACTGCGCAACCTGGCCCTAAAAAAAATGAATTAAATGAAATTGTTTGTTTTTTATTGGAGAAATAATAATTATTGATAGCATATATATATATATATATATATATATATATATATATATATATATATATATATATATATATATATAAATATATGTGAAATAAAATACGAATAGTTAATGCAAACTTCGTTCCATCCATATTAAGGGCATATAACTAATGAACTATTTCGACCACCATCAAAATGTTAGGATGTTTCGTCCTGGCAACGGTCGGAGAACAACGGTGGAATGTTCTTACCACAACATCCCCTCCTAAGGCATTTGCTTGTCCGATTTTGACTATCGTAGAAAGTCTAAGATGTAGATGAACAGGCTTGATAACAGAAATGTGGAACAGATATCCTAGGTGGTTTTGCAAGTATCGGGTCAGGTTGAATCAAAGCCAACGGCGGTTTAGACCCTTGTCTTCTGTCGTCCCTGCTCGAGCGCCATGTCGTATTAATGTCCTTGATGTTAAGGGCATATTGTTAACCAACTATTTCGACCACCGTCAAAATGTTAGGATGTTTCGTCCCGGCATTGGTGGTGGACTCATGAGTGGGATTCACCGATGCCTTTCTTAGACATCCTTGTTATGCTTTCCACAACTTGGAACTCCTACTAAATTTGTCCAAGTACAACGGAGGGATGTTCTTATCACAACAACATATATAAAGGTATTTTTTTGTTACGAATGAAAACAAGAGTTTAGAAAAAAGATTTTATTTAGTTTTCAACATAATTTCCTCCTCATTCTATACAAAGTTTGCTACCCTCGTATAAATGCTGGAACGATCTGGAAAACGTCTCTCCTGGAAAAGCTTTCAAAGCCTTAGTCACATTCCTATGAATCGCACCAACGTCTTGTCGTAATATGACGACGAAATGGCGGACATAAACTAAAAAGAATATTCTGTGAGCAAGGTTTTAAAAATTAACATCTTACGGATACGTCCCGATGCGAAATAACTACAAATAATAGATTCAACTTTACTATAGTACGCCAAACAGGGTGTCTGGGAAAGGTACCGACGATCCCACTGAGGAGTCCTACCGTCGGTACTATGGAAGAAACACGCCTGTGAAATTTTGGTAAAATTAAGTTTGTAATTTTCGGGAAATTAAGGGGCAAATGTATACATATAATTTCAAGGGCTTTTCGAAATCTTCCGGATTTACAACAGTCTTCAAAACGTTCTCTGTTCATCGTTATTGGAGTACTAATTTTAGGCCAAAAATTATGTGATGAGTATTGAAGAATGAGCTGGCGCATTGTGATGCAACAGAAATGCGTCACCGGTGGGGTACAATTCTGGTCTCATGCGATAAATCGGCTTCAAAAGTCGATTCCGGACGGTTTTGTAGAATTTGTGTGTTTACTGTTTGGTACAGGGGCACGAATTCGTTATGGATAATCCCGCGAGAATCTACAAACGAAATGAGCATCACCTTGATATTCGATATCGCCCTTCGCCCTTGCCTCGCTACTCAGCAGTTTAGTGTTTGGTTGATGGATAATATTGAAAACACCATAATTCGTCGCCGGTTACAATTTTATTTAAAAGATTTCCATGCGTGTCTGCACATTTAAGCAAATCATGTGAAGCTTCCACACTGCGCTCTTTCAGCTCTTCCGTTAACAAATGCGGGAGGAACTTCGCACGCATTTTTTTTCTCGAGAACATCGTGTAAAATTTCATGCACGCTTCCTACACTGATGTTGAGTCCCTCTGACGACATTTCAACAGAAAATTACGAGACAGTGCGAGGCGCACATGTTCGACATCCTCATCGGTAGTCGACGTTAAAGAGCGCCCCTCCCGTGGATCGTCTTTCAGCGATTGTCGACTATCCTTGAATCTTAAACAATTCTCACCATACGCATTTTTCAATAATTCCAATGTTTCCGAATCATTTTTTCCCAATTTGAAACAAAATTTGATAGCGGTGAGTTGCTTCATAGCAAAAATTGTGTTGCAGTCGCAAAAATACGCCCACTTCAATCGAACACAGCTGGCCAATAAATGAAGTTACATCGCTCACATCTCCACTGTGGGTAACTAAGGCATAATAATACATAGTTCTGCCGTCTGGTAATAAATAGCACTAATTGCAAATTTTATACAAATTCGTATATACATATATATGTGTATATATATATATATATATATATATATATATATATATATATATATATATATATATATATATCTATATCTATATCTATATATATATATATATATATATATATATATATATATATATATATATATATATATATATATATATATATATATATATATATATATATATATGTATTTTTTTTATTAATGCTGATTTAAAATAAAGACTATTTTTTCCAAGGTATTCAATATTTTACTCCGCCAACTAATGCTGAGGGAATAAAACAATTGTAAGGCCTAGTCGAAGAAAAGGGTAATAAAAATCCTTTCTCAAGCCTGGAATAAGACTTAGATCTTTCTTACTTATGTCCCAAAGGACGTTCGGGGATTGCATGCTTTTATATGCTCTAGCCTGCACGTTTTATGTCTTTTATCCGTGGGTTTATTTGAGTAGGTTTTTACGAATTTCGTCAATACGAATGGTTGCTTAAATTTTTAGTCTTTATTCATGAGTTTTTTTTTATTATTCATCAATGAGTGCATTGAATATTAAGTGTTTTTTTTTCATTTTCGTACGAGTTGTTATTTTGTGGGAGTAATTTATGCATTTTTGTAGTCTGATTTTTTTTGATAATTGAAATATGAAAATATTTGTTAATGCCATTTATCTGCATTGTCCCTGGCAATATATCCGGAGAATGTAATTTCAATGTAGTGTCTTGTCATACCTGTTACTTTGTCGATTCTCTTATGAGCATCGTCCTTTGATTTTACGTTGTATAGATTGAACGTAATTTGAAGTTTGCGAAAATTGTTTTTTGTCATGGACCAGGTTTTCCTTCCCTAACACGTTACCCTTAGTTATGGATATATGGAAATTTTGGTTTTCAAATATAGCAAGACATTATTGTCTAGTTTACTTTCCTTATTGTAATTTCTTGTCCCAAATATACATAACTTTCCACTTTTTCTAGGACTTCATTGCCAATTTGTGTGATAATGTGATCCTTGAACACTATTTTTGTTTTATAAGTGTTCTTTAAGTTTTTTATAGTTGGAACTTGTACCAGCTTTTGTTCTAAATTTGATGATTCTAATACTCTAGCATTTGAGAAAACATCTAAAAGCCTAACTTGGTATGTTCACGTGTAGAATATTGTCACGGTTCAAATTCCACCTTAAGTTCACTATGGCTGATTCTGTTAATATTACCTTATTTTTCCAAACACTCATGTAATGGGAACTACAATATTATATTCCATAAGCATTTCTCATCAATTTTTCGAATATTTTTGCTTCTATAACCACGAACCCTCGTAGTTCTACTTCCTTACCAATTTCTTTCCTATCGCGATTGTTTTTATCTTTCAGAAATTTGCCTATACTCTTACAATACAAAATACGGTATTAAGTTAATTTGATAATCAGATTGACTATTATACTGATATTTTACTACACTATGTTTGGTTGTTGTTTTTATTGATAATGAATTTAGTGTTGCCTTTTTTTTGAGATAAATCTCGGTTTTTCTGCCTACTATTTGAGTTGTTTCTTTCATCCTATCTTTCTTGAAATTATTTTGGTAATTCCATATATTTTGTTTATATTCTGTTTAGGTTAGGTCATATATCTCCCTCTTCTTTTTTAAATCGATTGGTTTTTTTTTACCGTTAACGGAGTATCCATTTTGTGTTGTGGGTCGCATAAATTTCTGTTTTTTAGTAGGAAATTTGAACAGAACTTATTCTGGTCGGTAATGGGTTGCTTTATTGACCACTGTATAATGAACTGCTTTATTGATTGAAGGTCGGTTCTTTATTGATTAATGTACAAAGGTCTCGCGTAGCTATACCGAATTTCATTTAATTGTACCAAAAATTAATTTAAAATGGATGTAGTAATTTTTATTCTACGGTAAAATAATATTTGTTTTGTCTTGTGCATTTAGTATCTACATTTTTTGGGAGTTGTACTGATCAGATTATCTTTTTCTGGTTAATAAAGTTAACTTAGCCATGTCCAATTGTGATCATGTATTGAATTGTCTACAATTGTAGTCATTTGGGTCAATTTCATCATGAACCGTTTTTCTTGAACAATTCTTCTCCTTTGAAAGGAAAGCCATTTTTCTCGATGCATTTCGTCCTAACAAGGACATTAAGTGAGAAACAACTTGTGTCTGATGTATTTGAATCTATTAGATGGATTTTTCGGTCAGTTGCATTTCAAGTTACTCATTTTGTTTTTTTTCACCTTACTTTTTGACTCTGCTGTGATTATTAATGACGTCTATTGAGTAGCCTCCTCTTCTCTGAAAGATTTATTTTACAAGTAAGTGTACACATGGTGCAAACTTTTTTTTTATTTTTGGTTAATTTTTTAAATTCATTCGCTCCATTGAGCATCCTCAAAAAATCGGTGAAAGATTCTTTTTTTGATCAGAACTTTTAAGTTTTCCGAACAACTTGTGAATCTTAAGGTAATATCTCATTTTATTATGTAGAAATTGTTATACAGATGGCTGCAGATATTAGTTATTTTCGTTACTTTTACCTATAATTTTCCGTTTAAATGGAAGTAACATTTTCATTTACTTACCTTTCTCTCTAGGGTACTGCTAGGCGTGCATGATTATCTCTGGAATCAGTATCCCATGACGTAACTGAACTAGCTTTTTTTGTAACATTAATTTATTATACACATGCAAACTTCAAAGTAAGTTTTATGTATATTTGGTAAGATAAATTTGCTGTTCTTAATTGAATAAAGTGGCTTATAGATTTATCTTTTTTATGTAAATCTAATAATACTTTCAGTCACAGATTATGTAATTAATAATTAGTCTTTTTTGAGGAAAATTCATTTACATACCTTGTCTTCTTATTTTTGACATTTACTGAGCATACAATTGGTATTTTTGCATTATTTTACAATTTGGGTAACACTTTACTGTAATTTCCATAGTATTGTATGAGGGTAGATAATAATTATAACAGCGGACATTCTAATATTCTGATTTATTAATTAATATTCAAAAATTTAAATTTAATTCAAACGAGGTTTTAACTTTACAGTAAACTATAAATCCCACTAGCGTTTTACACGTTGTATTTATATTTTAGGGTTTTTTACATTCCTTGTTTCCTCCCCTACTGTTTGACGTTTGTTTTCTTTCCTTACTGGAAATTATTTTCAAGATCCACCTTTTATTCAACTATTTTGGTATAAATTTATGGATCCTCTTCTGTGACTATTCGAGTGGTAATTGGAGTTCCATAAGATACTCTGAGGTCCTGCGTCTGTAGACCAGAATTACATCAAGGTATCAGATAGGTTTTTATTAGGAAACTTTCCAGCTATTGGTCATTAACCGTTAACTAACTCCTCTAAAGATTGGGTTTTCAATATGGGTTTTAATTAAATAAAAATTTATTATCTTTGAAATATGTTAAATGGATAATGATTCCTAGTTCAGAATTGATGATCTAGGACTAATAATTTAAGATGTTTAAGTTAATTGAACTTCAATTTTAAATAAGGTAGACTTTCGACAAAGCGTGATCATGATTTCGCAAACGTCTGCAGTAACGGTTATTAGTAAATTATATTCTGCCAACGTGTTATTAATAATTTAAATTGATTATTGTGATTTACAAGCCAAACGGCTTCGCACTCCCTTCAGGGAATATTGACTCATACCAGGTACACAAAGATACCAAAAGTATGAAGCTCTGTGGGAAGTCTTTCCATGTTATCGGGTCCTAGGTGACGTGGTCTGCTTTATTTCCTACGAACTTTCGGCCTGTTCGCAAGGAGAGTTGCTTTCTGCATCGGTTTATATAGATGCTGACAAAGGCCCAGTCCCTTGATGTTCTGCAGGAGGTTCTTTTGTATCACTCCAGTTGTTGACAGTATTATGGGAATCGTTTGGAAGCTGTTCATTGTCCATTGTCTTCGGATTTGCCTCTCCAGATCTCTGTATTTGGCGATCTTCTTGTTGTATTTTAGCCTTAGGTTGTTGTGGTTAGGTACAGCAATGTCGATTAGTATAGTTCGCCTAGAAATTTTATCTATTAGTATAATGTCTGGTCTATTATGAGCAACTGTCTGATCCGTCAGAATCGTTCGATTCCAATATAACTTGAACTGGTTGTTCTCAAGAATAGGCTCCGGATTGTATTTGTAATCAGGCACTTTTCCTATCAGTTATAGGTTTAACTTTTCTGCTAACTCTTGGCAGAGTATCTTAGCGGCTGAGTCGTATCTTTCCTTATACTCGGTTGCGGCAAACGCTTGGCATCTTCCAGTTATGTGCTAGATTGTCTCTGATGTTCGACAGCCATATCTCCATTGGTCATTTTCTATTGAGGGATCTCTAATGGATAAACTTCCGCTAGTTCTTCGTCGGAATAACCTGGTCTTGGATAGCTAACAAGAAGCCCTCCGTTTCCGATAACATCTGTCCTGAAATCAACTAGTAGTTTGACGCTGAGTTGTCGACATTGTCCTGATTGACCTCATTTGGATGCCATCCATGAAGTGGCTTCTATAGCTAGGTTTGTAACTTCAATTGGTTTGTTTGGTGGTGAGAAGTAATATCTTGTTCCCTCAACTGTAGCGACGTTGAATCGCCTGCCTCGCATATTGCTCGATGTAGTGTGGACGAGCCCGCTAACCTGTGGAAATATGAACGTGAGTTTATTATTTGTTGGTCGAGCTGACTACCAATATCCACCAATCCTCTTCCACCTTGGTGTCTTGGAAGCATTGTACGTTCAGTAGCACTCCGAGGGTGATGTTTTTGTCCTTTTGTTAGAAGTATCCCTATTTTTCTTTGCAGGTTTTGAATGTTCGTCCTGCTCCATTTTATAGATAATTCTTCTTCTTCAATGGACTATCTTATCAATCTCTAAGTTCTTTATTTATGAAATAATTAATGTGTTTTCTGTCTAGGTTGTTTTTTATAATAATAAGGTTATCAAGGATGTTTGAAAACATTAACAGAACTTTAGCCCTTATTTTAAACTCTACATAATATGAATAAAACATTATTCACTCTATGTAGGATTTAATATGTTTTTGCGTACGTTGATTGCCAAATTTTCATAGTAGAATATTAATGTTATTTTCTAGAGCGACAATATTTTCATATGATATGCGACAAAGTATACGCAAGCTGTTTAAAATTAATAATTATCTAGGTTAGTTTTAGTAAGAAATAAAATAAATCCATTTGCCGTATTCAAATAGTTGTCTATATGTATTCTCCTTTCAAGTAAAGGACCCGAGTAGTATTTGCAGGAAATAAATTTTCCTTTTTCTCTGCTTGAAAGGACAATACATAAAGGCAATCTAGGTTAGTTATTGGTGTTTCTTTGTCTATTTTCTGAGCAGTCGTAGGAAAAATGTATATCATGTAACATTTTAAAATCAAGTTTAACGTTTACCTGGGATACGAGGCTTTGCAATAGGTAATCCTACATATTCAAATAATTTTACAAATTTCAATGAGTTAATATATTTTTTTCCCATTTTTCGTAGAAAATACTATTTTCCAAGTAGAACCAGCAGGTAGTTAAGAACTATCAAGCTGACAGAAATACGTAAAACGTAAAACCAAATAATACAATGGATAAAAGTTATAACACGGACAGGCCAAAGCGTACAAAGGAATGCAACCCCTTAGTGTCCTTCGGGATATAAACGAGGAAGATTTAGGATCTTTTTCCGGGCTCGAGAAAGGAATTTTATTACACTTGTCTACAACAAGGCCTTGCAATTTTTTATTTTTATAAAATACTGTTAGGCGGCATTTGGTTTTAAAATAACGCGTTGCTAAAAAAGTATTTTATTTTTTATCAATAAAATGTTATTAAATGTTTGGAAAACATCAATTCTGGAAAAGTTTCTGATAATATTGACCAAGTTTTATATAAGTTAAATGAAATTAATATGCAATCCTCTGAAATTTATGAGCCGAATTAAAATTAAACGAAGCTACTTTAAAATCTTTGCATTTGGTGCGTTTATAAATGTTTGTTTAGATTGAAATTATACCAGTGTGTATAAAATATTTTATAGATACAATGTTTCATGGATTTTATTAATAGTTGATTCCTTTGATTTTTTCAGTGTTCCGTGTAGCTATATTGGTGAACTCGTCTGGAAAAACAGAATCATAATAAAACTGGAATGTAAATTAGAAAACTATATGAACCAACACTGTGGTGTTTTGAAAACTTGACGTATTTGAAAGACAATAAATATAGATTCATGTATGCAAGGATTGAGACAAGCCAAGATACTTCTTGGGAACTACGACCAGAGGAGATTCCAAGAATGCATAAGCTTGAGTTAAAACTAACTCAGAGTTTTAACAGGGGTTTTGACGGGACATTGCCACCTGAAGGGACACCTCAAGAAACTCGGACTGAGAGAAAGAGAAGGTTGCAGATTCTGTGAGGAGGAAGACGAAGCCTCTATTCATATCCTTGCAGAGTGCAGCGCTCTACAAAACCCTAGGATGCGGTTCTTGGGAACACACCAAATCGGGAAGGGGGGTGCTACCCAACTTGAAGCCGTCCAACATACTAAGTGTCTTGAGGGAAATAGAACTAG
Organism: Diaprepes abbreviatus; assembly: GCA_034092305.1. NCBI lineage: Eukaryota > Metazoa > Arthropoda > Insecta > Coleoptera > Curculionidae > Diaprepes > Diaprepes abbreviatus. Next base: position 9,862,950 of record JASJET010000023.1, on the reverse strand, counting down.
AGGACCTGTTCTAGCCGTTAAGGTAACTTTTACGACGGTAGCATTAGGGTGCCACAATAGATCTACCAGGTTGCAGTGTACAGACCCCAACTCTACGCACATAGATACATAGGTTCATGTAATTTGATAAGCATATAATTCAATAATTTCCGAGTATCAACACTGTCAAAATAATTTGTTATAGTATTGTTAAATTAACAAACTTAAAAAATATTTTAATTACATACTGTTTTAATAAAAAATATAGGAAGGATATTTAATTTTGTAGAAAGATATTGTTATAAACCGAGACAATTAATGAGTCGAGCGACTTAGAAATATTTTTTGATACCTCGGTGGAAGAACTCAATATGCCCGACACTTTCTACATCCTCTACGAGAAAATCAAGAAGTATTATTCAGCACGAAGTGGTTACATTAATAAGTCTTCTTCTTCTTCTTCCTCTTGTTATAGGCTTAAAGCCTGTTTTTTCCAACTCAATCATTCATTTCATTTGATGTTGAAATCCAGGACTCTCTCCATCTTTTAGGTGGTCTACCTATTGGTCTTCTGGTTTCTGGTGTTCCATCTCGGGCGATTCTCGCTATCCTATTTTGCGCCATTCTTCCTACGTGCTCATTCCAGGCTCTTCTGCGCTTCCGTCCCCATCTCACTATATCCTGCATTCCATGTTCCTCGCGTATTGTTGAATTGCGTATGTGATTTCTTAATGTGTATCCCGATATTCTTCTTATTACTTTCATTTCGGCAGTTCTTAGAATTGATTTTGTTTTTGTGTTGTCAGCTCTCGTCTCTATTGCGTACGTCATTATCGGTCGAAAACAGGTCTTGTAGATTTTTGTTTTTGCGTCCTTGCTCATATATGTGTTGTGCCATATTATATCCGCCAGGCTTCCTGAGATTCTATTTGCCTTGTTTACTTGGTTTATAACTTCTCTTGTTCTGTCTTGGTTTGCGGAAATCTCAACTCCTAAGTAATTAAAGGTCATGAGTTGTTCTATTGGTTTGTCATCCACTACTAGTTTGCATCATAAGGGCACTTTGCTTATTACAATTGACTTAGTTTTATCGATGGATATTTTCATGTTGAATTGCTAGCTTATGGTGTGGAATGCAAATAGAAGTCTTTGGAGATCGTCTTCATTTTCCGAGACTATGACGGCGTCATCAGCGTAACATATTATTGTTATTTCCCCGGTATTCATTCTGTACCCTGGTGCCACTCTTTTGACGTTCTCAATTATTTGGTCCATTACTATGTTAAACAGTAATGGACTCAGAGAGTCCCCCTGTCGTATGCCCGACGCTATCGGTACATCCTTAGTTAGGTTGCCGCTTACTGAGATTTGTGTTGTGGTGTTGGAGTTTAGCTGTTCAAATATGTTAATTAAATTGTTTGGGATGCCTTTAATTCGCATTATTTGCAGAATATCATCCAGTCTCACCCTAACCAAGGCTTTAGTGAGATCTATAAAGCACATAAAAGCCGGCTTAGTAAATTCAATAGATTTCTCTGCTATCTATCTTACGCTGAATATGGCATCTACTGTAGATCTGTTTTTGCGGAAACCTTGCTGTTCTTCTGATATTCTGCAATAGTCAGTTATTATACCTTCAAGGATTTTGGTGAATAATTTCATTATTGAATTTAATAAAGTTATTCCTCTATAGCTTTCCGTGATTTTTTTATCACCCTATTAATAAGTCATGCAGCTGAAATGTTGCAAGAAAGTCGTGGAAAGGATGAAGAAAAAGATGACCTCTGTAGATTTCCAAGATACTGTTATTATTTTTGCTTTTATTACTATGCTTAGTTACTAACATTTAAAGTTTTAATTTTTTTAAATTAACTAATTGTTATTTCTTCTTATGATTTCTATACCATTTCTAACCATACATTTTTAATATACAATATTACAAATTTGTTTAAATTTCTATGGTCACATAAATTTTGATCTTTGTAAAAAGATCATTTTTGTAAAACTTAGATATGAATATTCTTACCAATTAGTGCAACATGTTAAATAAAGATATCTTTTTTAAAATATGAATATTTCTGTATTTCATATGCATAATTAGTTTGGTAATTAATTTAAAAACATTTTTTTTCTACACTGATTAATCCTGAACTTTCAAAAAAAAAAATTGAAACGAGCAATACCGACTTTCATTTTTGAAGCTCAAGAAGAGGAAAACGAAGAAGAAAATTAATTAATCCTTTTTTTTTGATACTCAGTCTGTGTATTTTTAAAATAAAATAAGGAGTTCTCGGCTATCCAGACTAAGACCGTTAATAAATATTATTCTCATGCTAAAAAGTGCGGAGGTCTCCAAAGAAACATGGAAAAACTCTGGGTCCGAAAAATGACGACAGGGCTGTTTTGCCCTAGTATGGGACTCGTCAGACTAGCGGCTAAATGTAGATACACGATCCATTGGATGCGCATGTCCATTTGCTGTCATTTTTCAATCATTAGATTTACGGTTATGTTTCTAATTTTTTAGTGTTTACAGTAGCTTTACCTCAAAGGGTTGTTTAGTTTACTTTAAAAAAGAAAAATTTTCAGTAGTTTTCAAATTCAAAAATGGGTGTTTATTGTTTTGTTTGCGATAAAAATTTTGCGCATTAAAGTAGTTATAACCGATACGTTGTGAACTTCATGGTTCAGATAAAGTTATTATTGAATATCTATATGAATTCACATTGTTCCAATGTGAAAATTGTCTTTGTTCCTCAAGAAAAAGAAGTATTTAAAATATTATTTATGATTAAAACATAATGTGAAACTGGACAAATGTGAAAATTATTTTTTACTTCTTATCAAGGTATGTATCTTGAAAAGTGATTTATTGTCCACTTTCTTTTTAAAATTTTTAAACATTCTCCTACTATCCCTATGTGTGGATAATAACTTATTTTTTTTAGGATTTCAAGACTGGCTTTATGAAGAAGAAATGGTAATTTTTTTTAAATCGTAATTCACAATATTTTAAAGATTATTTGGTTGTGAGTTTAATTACGAGGACAAAGGATAATATACACTGAAGCCCGGAAAACTTGAATACCTATATATATATATATATACATATATATATATACATACTGCTACTGAACGCGGCAGTATTTGCATGCTTCATTCCGGTCTGTCCTTTGCACAGCCAGGTGCATGTCGGTACCCTGATGAGTCTAGTAGAGACGAAACATGTATCTCTGCCATATCACTGTGGCGGGGAGGGTAAGTTTTGACTTTCTTCTCGGTATGGTGGTACAGGTAGGCCATCATCTCGATGGTGGTGGAATAGGATAAATTTGCGTTTTATACCAATTTTATTCTAACTGTGCAACCTCTAACATAGAAAGGATAAGATGGGGAGAAGTTTGCATTTACTGTTCGTATTTTACTTCATTCTATACACGGAGCTGCATATAGTTGTACGTTTGCTGAATGTGATTTCAGCACTACAACGGCAAAATGTGGATATATCCACTGCTATTGCATCTCACACGGGTGAATCCGTGAAAGCCGCATAAACATATATACGCCATCCGGCGGGAGGTCGGCGAAGCCGCGTTCAGTATTTGCATGCTTCATTCCGGTCTGTCCTTTGCACAGCCAGGTGCATGTCGGTACCCTGATGAGTCTAGTAGAGACGAAACATGTATCTCTGCCATATCACTGTGGCGGGGAGGGTAAGTTTTGACTTTCTTCTCGGTATGGTGGTACAGGTAGGCCATCATCTCGATGGTGGTGGAATAGGATAAATTTGCGTTTTATACCAATTTTATTCTAACTGTGCAACCTCTAACATAGAAAGGATAAGATGGGGAGAAGTTTGCATTTACTGTTCGTATTTTACTTCATTCTATACACGGAGCTGCATATAGTTGTACGTTTGCTGAATGTGATTTCAGCACTACAACGGCAAAATGTGGATATATCCACTGCTATTGCATCTCACACGGGTGAATCCGTGAAAGCCGCATAAACATATATACGCCATCCGGCGGGAGGTCGGCGAAGCCGCGTTCAGTATTTGCATGCTTCATTCCGGTCTGTCCTTTGCACAGCCAGGTGCATGTCGGTACCCTGATGAGTCTAGTAGAGACGAAACATGTATCTCTGCCATATCACTGTGGCGGGGAGGGTAAGTTTTGACTTTCTTCTCGGTATGGTGGTACAGGTAGGCCATCATCTCGATGGTGGTGGAATAGGATAAATTTGCGTTTTATACCAATTTTATTCTAACTGTGCAACCTCTAACATAGAAAGGATAAGATGGGGAGAAGTTTGCATTTACTGTTCGTATTTTACTTCATTCTATACACGGAGCTGCATATAGTTGTACGTTTGCTGAATGTGATTTCAGCACTACAACGGCAAAATGTGGATATATCCACTGCTATTGCATCTCACACGGATGAATCCGTGAAAGCCGCATAAACATATATACGCCATCCGGCGGGAGGTCGGCGAAGCCGCGTTCAGTATTTGCATGCTTCATTCCGGTCTGTCCTTTGCACAGCCAGGTGCATGTCGGTACCCTGATGAGTCTAGTAGAGACGAAACATGTATCTCTGCCATATCACTGTGGCGGGGAGGGTAAGTTTTGACTTTCTTCTCGGTATGGTGGTACAGGTAGGCCATCATCTCGATGGTGGTGGAATAGGATAAATTTGCGTTTTATACCAATTTTATTCTAACTGTGCAACCTCTAACATAGAAAGGATAAGATGGGGAGAAGTTTGCATTTACTGTTCGTATTTTACTTCATATATATATATATATATATATATATATATATATATATATATATATATATATATATACATATGAATAGTTTGGTTATTCTGGGTTTCAATCCGTTCGTTCAAAAAATCGTTTTCACGACGTTTCGCCAAAATCTCATTTGGCATTTTCAAGTGCGGTTCGTCGGAGAACTGATGGTGGCCTCTGATGAATTTCGAGTTTTGTTTAGCTGGCTCGCTGCCTGATTGAACGAGCGGCTTCGCAGTCTCCTCCCCTCTGCCGAGTGCGATATATTTTGTTCTTGTATGCAGGTCTGGTATGCTTGTTTTTTCAAAGTCGATGGTATGTCCGGTTGTTTGGTGATGTTGAAATAGGGCTGAGGTTGTCTGTTTGTTTTTGAGGCTATTTTTATGTTCTTGGAATCTTGCTGATATGTGCCTGTTTGTTTGTCTTATATAAGTTTGATGGCAATCTGCACATGGAATGCTGTAAACTCCATGATTTTCAAGGTTGGTCTTGTCTTTGGGATTTCCCAGGATGTTGGCTATTGTTTTCTGTGGTTTAAATATGAGCTGTATGTTGTGTTTTCTTAAGATTCTTCTGATTCTGTCTGTTATTCCTTTTATGTATGGTATTATGGCTTTGTTCCTTGTTTGATCTTTGTCTTTGTTGTAGTATTCTCTTGTCTTTTTATGACTTTCTTTATATCTGATTGTGAGAAACCATTTCGTTCTAGAGCTGTTGAAATGAGTCTTATTTCGTCTTGTTTTGTATCAAGTTCGGTTAGGGGGAGACATCTTTATACTAGTGTGTTGATTACTGCCTACTTTTGAGAGGGACGATGATGTGACGCTGCATTGAGATATCGGTCAGTATGTGTGGGTTTCCGATATACGCTAAAGCCCAGGGTGTTGTTGAGTTTCCTAGTTAATAACAGGTCCAAAAAAGGAAGTTTCTTTTCTTGTTCGATTTCTAGCGTGAATTGATTCTGTGGTGGATATTGTTCAGGTATATGAGGAAATCGTCCAGGTGTTCTTTTCCATGTTGCCATATTATAAAAATATCATCAACATAGCTTTTCCAAAATTTCGGTTTTAAAGGTGCCTTTTTCAGTGCCTCTTGTTCGAAATATATCATAAAAATGTTAGCTCTGACTGGTGAAAGCGAGGACCCCATAGGTGCACCATCTGTTTGTTTGTATATTTGGTTATTAAACGTGAAGTATATGTTTTTTAGGCAGTGTTTTGCAAGTTCAATTGTGTAGGCTGGAAAATCTTTGTTCAGGGCGATTTTGTCCAAAGTCTCATCCAGTGGTATGCTTGGATATAGCGATTTTATGTCGAGGCTTGCTAAGATGTTATTTTCTTCGAGGTGAATGTTTTTGATCATTTTCAGTTAGATGTTCGGAGTTTTTTACGAAGGAATCAGCCAGTTTGACTCTTGGTTGCATGATACTTGCTAGATATTTTTCCAGTTTTTGTGTAGGAGATCCCACGGCGCTCACTATTGGTCTGAGTGGTGTATTTGTTTTGTGTATCTTTGGTAAGCCATACAGTTTTGGATATCTGCTTGATTTTTCTCTCGATATTATAGATTTTTCAGTTTCTGGGTCTAGTTTTGAGGCTTTAATCTTGGCTTTCATAGTTTTTTCAAGGTATGTCGTTGGATCTCTGTTGGTTTGTTTGTAAAAGGCGTCTTTGAGAATTTCCGACGTTTTTTGCATGTATTCGTTGGTGTTCATTACAACCTTGACATTTCCCTTATCTGCTGGTAATATTGTTATTTCCTTATTCTTTTTTAAGGATGAGAGGGCCTGATGTTCAGCTCGCATTAAGTTTGAGTTGGGAGGTCGGCTTGATTTCAAAATTTGCGTTATGTCTTGTCTGGCTTGTTCGGTATTTTCTTCAGGGATGTTCTCTAGGGCAGCTTCTTTATTCGAAATTATCTCTTTTAAGGGGACTGTTTTTGGTGTTACAGCAAAATTAAAACTTTTAGACAGAACTAATTTCTCGGATTCTGTTAATTGGTGGTTGGAGATGTTATGGACAACTTTGTTGCAGTCCAGTCTTTGCTGTGTGTGGACAGTATTGCTTTGTTGTAGTGCCTCACATTTCTTCTGTTGTTTTTTTTGTCTTAAGCTGGGTGTCTGATTCCTTTCTCCAACAGGATACTTTTTCTATGTCATTCCATAGAAGATGATGGATTTTGTGGGTTAAAGCTAAGTGGAGATTATAAAGTTTTGTTCCAGTCCTTGATAGAATTCTTCGTTTTTCTCGGATTTGTTCTCGAAGAAGAGCTTTTCCAGCGGTCTTAAAGATTGAAATAGTTCTTCTTGTCTTTAAATGGTACGAGAGTTTGGTGTAAGTTGGTTCTAGATTGTTGTTGCGGCATATTATTAAGAAAGTTATATCGCAGAGGAGGGCTGATGTCTTGGATCTCAGTTTCTCGAAACATTTAACATTTAAAAAGGTCTCCTCGCCGTAAAGGTGTAAAATGTTATATCGTAGATTTTCACGGATGGTAGAATGAACGAACGGATTGAAACCCGGAATAACCAAATTATTCATTCTACCATCCGTGAAAATCTACGATATAACATATATATTCATATATATATATATATATATATATATATATATATATATATATATATATATATATATATATATATATATTAATTAGTCGCCGAGCCCAAAGTTTGAACTCGCGGCGGTCGTGTTCGTATCTTATATTCCAGCGCCTTAAATTTATATATAAATAAATTATATCAATCATAAGCTTTTGGACAGCCAGTTTACTTCAGTATAGAGGAATAACTGATTAACATTCTCGTTGTTTCCTTCACTTTTTGGAAAAATAACTTGAACCGAATTTTATTACCCGCGTTTTTAACTAATTGAGGAAATTGATTCAATTTGTCACTCAGATTTTTAGCAACTAAATGTTTTTGATGAATTACGCAGTGAATTGCAAACCAATACATTTTGTGTTAAATGGCTTACAAAACCAGAGTAACCTCCAGTTATGTCAGGTGCTGCATCGGTTGCTACTGGTATTTTATTTGATGTAGGAATCGTTTTTTCCATGAAACGTTGAATATTAGTTCGCATTTAGTAACTGTTGTTAAAGTTCTTATAAAGAGTAGTTCTTCGTGGACTTCTTGGTCCATAACAAAACAAATATATGCCAAATGACTGGTTTAGTTGTATGGAGAACTGGGTAATGGACTTCCAGTTACATAACATGCACCCCCAATTTTTTTCCCATTGACCCGCCCCTCTTGCAGGTCACAGGCGACTTAAAGGATTCCACATTGCTCACTTTGGGGATAAATATACTAAACAATTATTGCATTTCTCTTCCCGCATACAAAAACTTTTCTCAGTTAAAGTTAATAATCTTTAAATTTCAGAAATCATGTCTTTTCACTAATCTAACTCCATAAGTAGAAAGCTTTCGACAATTTACAATTTTTCCTTCCTATTAGCTAGATTGTTCCAAACAATTACTTAACTTCTGTTCAGAGCGGTTATAAAAACATTTTTCCACTAAAACTAACAATCTTTAACTTTCAAAATTCTTGCCCTTTAGAGGAATCTAATTTCATAGGTTGGAAAGTTTTTCCGTTAAACTCGGAGCTCTAAGTTAAGAATAGGGTCTGTCCGTAAATTTAATAGTAAAAAAACCGGCTTTAAGCATATCAGCTGACCCCTCTTAGCCTATGTAACCCTACACCCTAAAATCGTAAAAAACGTGGGTGTACACTTAGAAAACAAGATCGGTAGGACACTATCTAGTAACGCAGAGTCGGAATATATTTATTTTTGCATGTGAAATCACACTTAAGAATAAATTGAATCTTATAGACATTTAAAGTTAGTAGTAAGTTCACTTCTAGGTTTAAAACTGGGAAAATTAATTTATCTTCACATTGTTTCCTGTTTCATTTTTTTTTTGTAACCAATGCTATGGGAAGAATTTATGCACAATTTTTATCCATGATTATTACATGGATTTTAAATGAGTAGCTATGAATGGAAATTGTTGTGCTTTATAAGAAGAAGGGTCAATAGGACAATCTACTTCAAGTTGGAAGTTTTATGGTTGCTTAATATTTTTCTCAAAATTCTAATGTGGCTGCTGAAATGCGGGTACGAAATTGCAAAGGTATAATAATATGGACTATAGTTAAATAAACGCCTTACAGCGGCACACAAGAGCATGTATGTATGTGCGTAGAGTTGGTGGTCTGTACACTGCGACCTGGTAGATCTATTGTGCCTCCTTACTGCTGCATAGTCGTAAGAGTTACCTTACTGGTTCGAGCAGGTCCTTCAATCCAATTTCCCTCAGGAATCTTAGGATGTTTGACACCTTCAAGGTGGGTAGCTCCCCTCCTATGATTTGGTGTGCTTCCAAGAACCGCATCTTAGGGTTTTCTAGAGTGCTGCACTCTGCAAGGATATGAAGAGAGATTTCGTCCTCCTCCTCACAGAATCTGCACTCTTCTCTTTTTATCAGTCCGAGTTTCTTGATGTGTTCCTTCAGGTGGCAATGCCCTGTCAGGACTCCTGTCAGAACTCTGAGTTAGTTTTTACTGAAGATTATGCATTCTTTGAATCCCTTCTGGTCGTAGTTCCCCAAAAGTATTTTCGCTTGTCTCCATTCTTGCAGCTTCATCCAATAATTAGATCTCCTGCTTTCTTCTTCTATCATTAATTCTTCCAGCATTACGCTGCTACTGATTCCACAGAAAGGTTCTGGCCCCAGAAAAGATATTTCAGCCTCTTTCCTCGCGAGCTTGTCTACTATTTCATTCTCCTCTATTCCGGTATGTCCCGATGCCTACATGAGGGTGACTTTATTATTCTTACTCAAATCATTCAGTTCCTCTAGGCATCCCCAGTCCATCTTGGAACTGATAACTTGAGAGCTCAGCGCACTGATGGCTGCTGACTATCCGTCATGACGATAATCTCTGGGCCGTGATAGCTTTTTTCCTTATTAAATTGAATACACATCCTAATGGCATATATTTCTGCCCGGAAAATGCTTGGTGACTTACCCAAGCTTTCGTAGGGTCTGGTGCTGGATCCTTACACTTCTATTTCAATTCCCTCCGTTGTTTTGGAGCTATCTGTATACCATATAGTGGATTTCTTGCTGAGTTTTGCAATGGTGTTTCTGCCCTATTTGTACTTGTGACTCAACTTTGTGCAGAAGTTTTTCACAAAGTTGAATTTCTTTTTCATTTCATCTTGGGGCATGTCCCAGATTTGTTGATTTCATGGATGAAAGATTGGGCCTTCGTTTTATGACTTCATATCTCATCATCCTATAACCTCTGCCATGTTCTCTAGAGATATATGTAGATGTGTGAGATTTAGGATTACTTCCATGGTGGCCGTTGGGCAGGTTTTCATGACCCCGGCTATACATGCACAAGTCAGTCTTTGAACTTTCAAGAGGTTAGCTTTCGTATTAGTCAGACTGTTTTTTTACCCCAGATCTGGCCCTATATATGATGATTGGTCTCATTATTGCAGTGTACTTCCACTGCAGGATATTTGAGTTTGCGTCTCATCTTTTTGCCGTAAAGTTTCTACAGGCTATCAAGCCTTTTGTAGCCTTGTTGATTACATTTTTTTATTTAGATTTCTTATCCTTGTTAAGGCTAGTAGGGTAGTTTTGGTGTGTCACAGAGGATATTCTCGAGTTTGCCTCTTACCATCACGACAACGTTATTAGCATAGCCATGATAAGACATGCCGAGGTCAGTCAGACCATAGAGGAGCTAGTCTACAATTCAGCTTCATATAAGTGGAGAGGCTACTTCCCCCTGAGGGCATCTTCTGGTGGTACAGAGGGCAATAGTGTCCTGTGCTATCTCTGTCTCTGCTATTTTAGTGGAGAGAAGTCGTGCTATCCATTTGAATGTCGTTCCGTCCACTCTCTTGTCGTCGAGTGCTCTTTTGATTGCCTCATGTGGAGTGTTGTCAAAAACCCCTTCTATATCAAGGAAGGCATATATAACAGTTTCCTTCCTGTTCAGTGTTTCTAGAATATCATCTGTTAATTGTATCAGTGCGGTTTCCGTAGACCTACACGCATGATACGCGTGTTGATGAGGGTGCAGTGGCGCCTGTTCAAGAATTTCTGTTCTGATATAATTATCTACTGCATATTTTATCATTTTTAAAATAAACCATGTGAGACTGATGGATCGCAGGGATTTCTGGTGTGTAGTGTCCTTTTTCCCCACTTTTGGAATGAAGGTGACTCTGGTTTTTCTCCATATTTCTGGTATATAGCCCAGCTTCAGGCTACTTTAACTGATGCATACCATGTGTGGTAAAATCTCTTCCTGCCCTCGTTGGCTGGGGTATCAAATGGTTGGAAGGTGTTTATTGTCCATTTTAAACGACCGCTACTGCATATGTGTCTGGCCATGGCTTCAGCTTTTTTGGTGAGCCTTTCGCGATGTTCCACAACATCCTTCGCGTTACTAGGCTTGCTCCCAGAAAAGTGAGTGTTGAGTAAAGTAATGCTCTTACCTCCCCACTCTCCGTGAAGCTGCCGTCTGGCTTTCTGTATGGCATTGATTTGTCGACCATACCTTTCGCCATGACTTTGTAAAGTCTCATACAAGAGCATAATCATAGTTTTCTAAACTCGTGTTTTCAATATTGCAATTAATCTAAAAGACTTCTCCAGCGAACGATTTTTTTCTCAGCTTTTCATTGGCGTAGACAGATTTTTAAAAATTTGGCGTTTTGACCTGACAAAATATGTTATATCTGGAAAGGAATATTTTTAATATGTTTTTCTGATAGTTTAGATCGAAAGCTGAGAATCTTTTAAATCGGTATAGGTATCTTCTAGAAGTTTTTTTTGTCATTTTCGGAAAATAAAGCGACAAACACTGGAAGGCGTGTGTATTTTTGCGGGAGCAATAATATATCCACTGATTTGCATCATGTTTGTTCGCTTTTCGAAAACAAGAAAACATCATTCTGGAAAATACCTATATCGACGTAAAAGGTCCTCAACTTTCGATTTCAAGGTCAAAATTTAAAATTTTCGAAAAAATTTATTGATAACCTTTATTGGGGAATACGTATTATTTTATTTCATTATCGGATACACGAGTTTAAAACACCGTGATTTTGCTCTCCCATACCGTGATCAGGCGCGGATCCAAGGGGGGGGGACACTGGGGGCGACTGCTCCCTCCCTCAAGGGCTTTGAGTTCAGGAAAATAGACCCGATTTTGCCTCTTATACGTTAGTTTATTCAAGAACTAGAGAGAGTAATAAATCATTTTTTACCCGTTTTTTCTTCGCAAACTACCTGTGTTCTTTAGTCCGGTGTTTTTGGCAAAATTTGTTGGACACATATATTTTTCATAGGAATGGGTTAGAAATTTTATAATCAAAAATACTGGTCTATAATAATAGACTATTTGGGTTGGATAACAATATATATTTGGAAGTGTGAAATGTTAAAAAGGACTTTCCTCCTTGTCATAGGTGTCGGAGGAGGTTTATTTTATCAGTATTTATGGCATAGGATATTATTTCGGTAATAAACTTGAAACAAAAAGTTTTTATATTGTTATTTTATTTCTTATGATTTCTTAATAATTCATGTAGATGTAGATAATTTTGACATATTTACCATAAATCACAACTGTATTTTTATTATTTTTAATTTTGTCACTGAAACCGTTTTAGGCACATTCAGACTAAAACGTAACCTTATTCTCTCAAAAAAGTCTTAGTTATAATTTTCGTCCATATAATATTCAAATTTTTTTGGGGCTATCGATTGTTTTATTATTAATTAAAAACATTTTTAGAACATTTGACGTTTCAGTTTATTTATTTCTTAAACCTTCTGCAGAATTACAATTAAACACCAAAAATGGAGTCAAATGTAATTAGTTTTTATTTGTTACAGTTAAAATTAGACCTACTTATTTTTTATTTCTATTGTACTGATATCTTAATTTAATTTACTTTATTATATGGAAATCAGATGGCTTCCCAAAAAAATTAAATAAACATATTAATTCTACACGCTTAAGAAAAAGATACAAATACAATAATAAAATAAAAAAAATTACGGCTAATTAGTTGGACACACTAAAATAAAAATATATAAAGAAATAAAAAAAAATGTAAACAATATTAAATAATAAAATACAACAATAACAAAAATTTAAATAATAAATTGTATTTACATTGGTAAACATTACGTATCTTATTCCTAATCAAAGTCTGTGAAGCTATCTTCGCTCAAATTAATTATAATTGGTTCCTCTATCTCACCGATTATGAGATCGATTTTTCACATTTTGTTTTATTCCTTTATTATATGGATTTTTCCCAATTTTCCGCAGTAACTTTATTTAAAAAAATCTTTCAGAAGTTCAGTTAAATTACTTATTTTGTAAGTTGTGTTTCCGGAGGATCTATAAGAACAGATTTTCTATCTGGTTTTTCCCAGCAAAAATTAAGTTCTCTGAGCAATTTCCCGAGTTCAGTTCTTCCAATTTCAGGTAAATCGCGATTCATTCATTGAATTTAGTTAGAATTTTGTCGACGGTTGGGATCAGCTACTCATAATAAAATGTATGTACAACTCCTTTTACTGCAGTTTTCAACTCTTCTTCGAACGAGGTTTTTCGTCTGCCTATGATCGAATGTGGCTTGAGAGTACTAACAATTCCAGTTGTTTCTTTCTCCTTCAGTATTCGGTACATAGTAGATTTTCCAATTCCTGTCATGTTGGAACACATCTTAATAGAACTTTTACCATTTGTAACTAGATATTGTTTTCTTAAGGCATCATAAACATTCATCGTAATAAGTTTTTCATTGTGGAAAAAATTCCCTGGTTTAACGATTTTGGAATAAATATAGAGGTGGAAGCCATTTCTTTTGGGTGTCTTGGGAGCTTACAATATTTAAATATAATTAGATTTACGGCAGTTCTCAGTTACCGGCGGCACTGGAGCAGGTACGTTGGAAGTTTCGGTAACAGTTTTATTACTCTCTCTAGTTCTTGAATAGAGTATAGGAGTGTATATGCTTGCGATCGCCCTCCCCTCCGAAGAGGTTTGAGTTCAGGAAAATAGAACTGATTCTGCCTTTTATATCAGGAATGTGTATTCTGCTGGCATCCCCCTCTGTCGGCAACTTGTTTTTCCTTGTGATCGCCCCCGTCTCCAAGAGCTTCAAATTCAGAAAAACAGACCTGACCCTGCCTTTTACACTAAAAATGGGAATGTTGCTGGTGTCTCCCTCCTCCCAATTGACAACTTGTTTTCGCTTGCCATACCGCCCTCCTCCTCAAAGAGAGAGGCTGGATCTGCCCCTGACCGTGATAGGATGTTACTGGTGAAATCTTATAAAATTAAAATATTATTTTCTTATCAAACTTTTGTTAATAAGTTATTGCTAAGACCCTCTACAAAGGTTATAGTGGTATCGAAATCGAGTTTAAGGAAAATCCTATTCTTTTAGATGAAAATGTATGCTTGGGTCTCACAGAAATATATGCACTTATTACAGAACACAACGAATATGTCTTCGACGCCTTAGAAACTATAAAAAGCTAACATACAAAAATATACAATTCTGCCCTGTTTAATAACATAACAACATCCCAACTCCCGAAATGCTTCCGAAACTTTCGACGGTCCCATCACACGTCGTTGTCCCCGGAAAGTTTTTGTCATCAGCGCTACGACGGCCTTTGACCATTAATATGTCGTTTGCTGCGAATCTAGAGGGCGTTGGAGTCAAGTGTGTAGCCTATTTTGAAACTCCGAGAAAGATTTCTTGGGTATATTAAAGAAATAAATGTGGAAATAAATATACGCATTCAGTAAACCGCTTTTTACGAGCCTTTTAGGAAGAACGGCTTGTGTTGAGATAAAAATACATTTTACAGCCTGTTGTTTCAAGCTTCAGTAATATAAGAACGAATCATCCCATAGTTATTCTCTAAAAATAACCATTTGTTGTTTTTAAACAAACTATACACACGGTGTTCAAAAAATCCCGGCCAGCTTGAGTATCTAAGTGGTTCCGGAACAAAGTCCAAAACATAAATTGTAGGATTTTTGTCTGACCATCTTGATACCTTGATTTTTGACCTTGAATTTCATGGTTATTTTGGAAGTCAAGTTTTTTTTAATGAATGGAAACCCACATTTTTTAATGCATATATATATATATATATATATATATATATATATATATATATATATATATATATATATATATATATATATATATATATATATATGAAGTAAAATGCGAACAGTAAATGCAAACTTCGTTCCATCATATCCTTTCCGTGTTAGAGGTTGCACAATTTGGATAAATTGCTACAGAACACAATTCATCCCATTCCACCACCATCGAGATGATGTCCTACCTGTACCACCATACCGAGAAGAAAGTCAAAACTTACCCTCCCCGCTACAATGATACGGCAGAGGTACATGTTTCGTTTCTATTAGACTCATCAGGGTACCGACATGCACCTGTTTGTGGAAAGGACAGATCGGAAGGAAGCATGCAACATTGAACGCGGCCTCGCTGACCTCCCGCCGGATGGCGTATATATGTTTATGCGGCTTTCACGGATTACTCCGTGTGAGATGCAATAGCAGTGAATATATCCACATTATGCCATTGTAGTGTTGAAATCAAATTTAGCAAATGTACAACTAGATGCAATTCCGTGTATGGATGAAGTGAAAGCCAACAGTAAATGCAAACTTCGTTCCATCATATCCTTTCCATGTTAAAGATTGTACAATTTGGATAAATTGCTACAGAACACAATTCATCCAATTTCACCATATATATATATATATATATATATATATATATATATATATATATATATATATATATATATAAGAGAACAGAGAACAGTTAATTCAGAAACTAAGAAGTTTAAGAAAAAAAAGTTGTAAATAGAAAAGGTGTAGGAAACTATTTAGATTTACAGTTTCTTTCCTAAATCCCTTAGTTACTGAATTATTCCGCCGTCTATGGATTCTTTGGACAGAAAACTGCCTTCAAATGACCAGTAGATATAAAAAAAATCTTAATAAAGTTAGTGGATAATTTTGTCTTCTTTTTATTTTTGCAATTAAATGTGGAGGTTTTTATTTAAAAAGACAAATTGACATTAAAATAACCTTGAAGGCCAAAGTCTAAGTCGCAAGCAGAAGGCCAGGAAAAAATTCTACTATTTTTCTATTTGAAGTTTTTTTTTTCTCAACCTCTGAACCTCTTATACATGTAGCCTGACAGGTACTTTTGAACACCGTGTATAGTATAGGGGTAAGTCGATATTCAAGAGGATTGATATATACCTTTATAATTCTTTAAAAATTGTCATATCCCTTGAGAAAAATTATTTATTAAATTACACCAGTACAAGCAGAAAAAAGAGTCCTAGAATTTGTTGCAGTTATTCCAGGTATAGGTACACCAAAAACATCCTTGACTAAAATGTGATCGTCGGACTTGCATTGTCTTTATTTTTATTTATTTTTACGACATTTCGATTAGGTTGTATCTGTAATCGTATAAATTGAATGTTTTGTCTCAAGACTACGAGCTTATATAGAGACTGTGTCCATTGAAGGGCAAAGTTTCGCTTCACTCTATACACCTCAGTGATTTAATGTTGCAAAGTAATAGTTGCCAAGGATTAGGTATCTCAACACTCGGTTTACTGAAGATTCCATTATTGTTTTTAATATAAGCTGCTTCTATAAATTTTCTTTTTTTCATGTTGGGTTCCATACATATTGCCGCAGCTTCAGACCATTTTATATGATGTTGTTTATCCCAGGCGTGTTCTGGAATACCTGATCTCGAAGTTTCCCCTTTTTGCGTTTGAGTTTTATGTTTCTTAATTCTAACTTCTAGTGGTCGTTTGGTTTCGTCCATATACATTTCGCCACACTCACATGGAACTTTGTAAACACATTCTTTCTTTCGGTAGTTTTTGATTTTGTTTTTATTAAACGGGCTTTAAGTGTATTTCCTGATTTAAAGGCTATATTTATATTATAACTATTGGTAATTCGTCTTAGTTTCTCCGAAGTTCCCTTAATGTACGGAATTGTGAAGAAGGAATGTGTTCTTGCTGTCCAGTGTTCGTTGTTCTAAAGTTATTTATGACATCGTCAATTAGTTTTAAAGGATAACCATTCTGTTGCGATTATAGAGGTTGCGTATAATTCTCCGTTGTGTTATAACAGAATGATTAGAACTATAATTAAGATATTTTCCAGTATGTGTTTGGCTTTCTGTATGTTTTAATAGTTTCGTTTGAACGGTTCACTATGACATCTAGGAAGAGCAATTGATCATTTACCTCTTTTTCCATGGTAAACTTAATTGGTAGGTTGAATGATATTTAGATGTTTCAAGAAATCATTAAGTTCTTGATTATTGCCCTTCCATACGATGACGGTATCATCGATATATCTCAACCAGACTTTCGGTTTTACCGTGGCCGTTTCTATAGCATAAATTTCGAACCATTCCATATATATTGGCGACGACTGGAGAGAATCAAGAACCCATCGGAAGCCCGTCGTCTTGAGCGTAGAACTTATCCTTTACTTGAAAGTAAGTACTACGCATGCAACACTCAAAAAGGTTCATCACCACGTCCAGTGGTAACGTGGTTCGATTTGATAAAGTAGTATCATTTGACAGTCTAGTTTGGATTACGTCCAGTGATTCCCCTAGTGACACATTAGTATACAGACTTTCTACATCAAAGCTTATTATTCTGTCGTCTGGCTCTAGATTGATGCTATTAATAATGTTCACGAAATGTGTAGAATTTTTAACATAAGGGTTCGTCTTACCATCTAAAGCTCGTATGATTTTTAAAAGAAACTTCGCCAGTGCATTTAGATGAACAAACTATTTGTAAAGAGTTCAGCTACTTCAACCTCAATATTACTCCTCAGAGTTCAATTTTGTGGATGGATACGTTGGAAATGCCACCAATACCAATTTTTTCTTAATAAAATTTTCTTTACTGGCGAAGTAAAATTTACGAGTAAAAGCATTGTACATTTTTATAATAACCATGTGCGGCAAACGAGAACTCCCACGTAATTTTAGAAACTCGATTTTAGATTGGGCCAGTATCCTGGCCCATCGTTTAGAAGAGTTCAAGAGCACTTAAATCAAAGGTATCCAGACCGTGGGTATATTACTTAACCTGTCCATTCACCGGATCTAAATCCACTTGACTACTTCTCCTTGTGTTTACTTCAAGTCGCTAATTTATTTAGTACTTATCGAAAATATATAACAAATAAAACAATGTGTCATGCATTGTTGTCAAGAAGTTTGTAACAAACAAAAGAACTTCAATGAAAAATTGTTTAGCGGCCTGAAATGAGATGAACAGAAATCGTTATGAACATTTGTAGTAACTTTTTTTTGCTAAGGCACTTATTTTCCTCTTTATTTGTATGTTTTGTTCAAACCATCAATTAACTTTAATGATTAAATAACAAAAGCTAAATATTTTGTATGCTTATTATCGACGTTTTTTCTTTTTTGAACTTCTTAATTTGTTTTACGTTTAAAGGAAATAAAAACAAAAGAAAAAACTTTTTTTTTATTGTAATAAGTAAATCGAACATTCTTGCATATTCTATTATTTGACCTTAAAAACACAAATTTTCAAAAAATTCTTTTGATAAAAGCACTCAAATTGGACAGATTATTATGATTCTTTATTATTTTAACATTAAATACGTGGAAAATATGCTAGAAAACCGAAAAGTGCTTCTAGGAGCATTTGTAGGCATAGAAGAGCATTTGATAACACGCCATTTCAATCAATCATTACGACAATAAGGAACCTCAATTTAGAAGATACCCAAGAAGTAAAATATCTAGAGGTAATTTTTGACTCTAGACCGACCTATAATAAATATGTGGAAAAGAAAAAAAATTGGAAGCAACTCTTAGGTTTATTAGAAGGTTGTGTGGGAATGTCACAGTGAACTTACTACTCTAGCAAAGGACAACAGAGTTATGTTAAAGTTGGTAAAAAGACACGAAGGCATTCATGGAAATGAGAAAGCTGATGAGTTGGCGGGAGCTGGCTCATCATCTCAATATATTGATCCAGAACTTGCTCTTGGGGTACCAGGGGTACCAGCATGATAGATCAAAAAAAGAGCACAAAAATCACCAGAAAGCTAGACAGGGATTGAATCATGGTAGGCTATTTATTGGGAATCCTGATCCAAAATTAGCAAGGAAACTACTGCAAATGAGCAGGAACCAATTAAGGGAAATCACAGGCATAATGTTCGAGTGAATAAAATTAACCTCTTCAACGGTGAACTTAGCTGCAGACTATGTAGTCTAGTCGAGGAAATGGTAAAGCATATCATATGTGATTGTTAGTCACTTGATCGAAAAAGACAAGAAACCTTCGGGTCAACAAACTTGGAACCGAATGAAAAAACTTACTCCTTAGCGGACTTGTACAAATTGGTTCAGGAAGCTGAGTTAACAGAGTGGCTGTAAATTAAAAGTGAGCATATTAGGCCTATACTGGCCGCAGTGCATCTGGCTTCAGAACGGATCCACGAAGGAAAAAAAATTAACCACAAGCATCTTGATTTGACGTCTTTTCGCTACAAATTTAACTAGAAAATGCTGTGCTAGTACGCCAATGACTCAATTAATCGTGACATACAACAAAGCGTAATACGCTTCTTCGCCTGTCTGAAGAGTTCCATAAGGACGAAACACTGAACACTGTCTTGGTTGTAACGCTTTTTATGTAGGAGGGAGCAGGCCGTGTTCTACGGATTTACTTCGTTTCCGGCAGTGGAACATCGGTTAGTGGATATTTCTCGTGCAAACAGTCATCGGTCAAATGCTCAGCGCAGGAGTATCAGTTTGACGGTATCAACTTATATTCGGGATATCTCTGCTCTCTGAACTGATCAACGGTTTGACTGCCGGAAGGTCAAAACATCCACTCGGTTGTCGGTCCTTGGACGCCACCCTCGGGATTCATGTGGTCGAGGGCTCACTTATGCACCAGGCAGCTTGTTACAGTGGAGAAACGGCAAGCCAGAGGTCAGTTGCGCGTATTAGTACTGGCTGCCGGCTGCCAATTGTTACCTGTAATGTTAAAAATGGGACTAGGGAATGAAACAAACGGTTTTAAAATATCCTGTATCATAGATTCCATCATTTCTAATAAATATATGGCCTAAAACTAATTTACAGTCTAAGATGGACAATAATATCAACAAATAAACGATCTGGAGGGCAAGAGTATGCTATGAGAGCAGTTCACGTTAGCTCGTACCGGTCGGTAGCGCTGAAGACGGTAACCCGGCGGTATCATTCATGACGTACCCAAATTATCGCGCTTCGTGTCTAAAATCCGCGTTCACGGTTCACGGCGCTTCCTATTAAAATTCGACCGACGGCGGTATACACGGTATGCAACAATAACCCGGCATCGATTGGCGATAGGCGACATCTACACGCGGCGGTAGCGATAAACGTCGGGGCGACAGTTGTTAAGCGCCCTTATCAACGGACATCAGAGGGCACCTGGCGGTAAAACATATTCCCGGTCAACATGGAAACAAAACTAAACTTGACGGCATTTAGTGCGTGTGTGTATAGGTGACGGTAGGAAGGAACGAAAGGAACTGACGCTGCCCGTTCTTGTAGGGGTCCTCGACAGCGTCAGCAAGATGGAACGATATTGTCCGTACTTATGGGGGTCCTCGACAATGTCGACCAATAGCGGTAGGAAATTAGGAAAGGAACCGACACTGCCCGTTCTTATAAGGGTCCTCGGCAGTGACGGTAGAATGACAAAACATCGCCCGTTCTTACAAAAGTCCTCAGCAATGCTGGCCATTAGCGAGGTAGGACGTAAGAAAGGTAGTGTATGGTGAAACACCATATACACACAAGCCTAGCCTCACCTACATTGCTAGACCAGGAAGGCGCGGTCCGGCAGGTGACCCAGTCCAGTCCATTTGGACTGTTGACCCGGGTGGAGAACGTGCAGTTCTCCCCGAAATAATAGTCTGGTCGAGCTGTAGTAGTTGGCCCGAGCTCCCACTACGCTGACGAGTGACGGTGTGCGATGATAGCGCATACAATACTGCTGTATACGGTGCGCGATTACTATGGTCGGACGCTCTGAAAATCATCGGAAAATCGTATTTTCCGGCATGGCGCGGCAAATCTAATTATATACCGGCAATATTGAAACTTTAAGCAATCTTTTCCCGCAAGAATCAGATTTTTCGGATGTAGAATAAATAAATTAAATCCCGGCGAACATACTCATGCCCAAAAATTAGTAACTTCGTTATATGGTATCTACTAGAACGTGTTGGGTGTAGAACGCTTTGTGGCCTCCGACCAATCCTCAGGATTTAGTTCTGACGATGTGGTTGAGTCGCGCACGGCCTGGATATGCCTCGACCCAAACTTTCTTTAGAGTGCAAGTTGTTGGTAGTACCTAAAAGAGTTAGAGTTTTGGATTTACTTTTTCCACGGTACACCTTACGTTGGTCGCCTTATGACATGGCTTCTGCCGTCTACGTGGTACCGGTTGATGTGGACACGTATGTATTGAGCGAAGCTCATCTTTTCTCTTGGTTGATTTTGTCCTCAGTTGGATAGATTAGATTTGGAGTTTGCCACATGACCATCAGTCATTTGAAAATCTAAAATGATTTTTGAGTTTTGAGTCTAGCTGAATACCAGTCTAGCTTCAAGCAGATCACGCACTGCTAGAGTAGCATCCCCTGATTACAATAAAGTATAATAGGCTTCTTCACCTATCTGATGAGTTTCATAAGAACGAAACCCTGTCAGTATCCTTGGTATCTAACAGAACATATTGGGTGTAGAACACCTTGCGGCCTCCGTTGATGACGCGGTGGCGTCGCGCACGGCCTGGACATGTTTGGACCCAAACTTGCTTTAGCGTGCACGTTGGAAGTAGTACTTAAAAGTGTTAGGCTCTTGGGTTTACTCATTTCAAGGCACACCTCACGTTGACCGCCTTATGAAACGGCTTTTGCCGTGTACTTGGCATCGATGCACTGTGTTTAGTTCTTATGAAACTCTTCAGATGGGCGAAGAAGCCTATTATACTTTGTTGTAATCAGGGGATGTTACTCTAGCACTGCGTGCATCTGCTTGAAGCTAGACTTATAGTCAGCTGGACTCAAGGTTCAAAAATCATTTTCGGTTTTCAAATGACTGATGGTCACATGATAATCTCCACATCTGATGAGTTCAATTGAAGACGAAACCAGCCTAGGGTTTGTTTATTTCTGAAATGTGTATGTGTGTTTTAAATTCTTTTTACTCTTGTGAAAGTAAATACGTATCAAAAATATGATATATATACTCTATATTAACTATAATTTGGGTTTCAAATTTTGCTAATTGATTAGGACTACAACTTTTTAATAAGTTGTCACTAACATAACATCTCTTTCTCTAAATATTTTTAAAATAAAATTAAAAGAATACTTGCTGAAAGAATGTTTATATTGTGTAGATTCTTTTTTAGACAGTAGAAATAATTGATTATGCTTGTCTTTCTAGCTTCAATAAGTTTTAGATCTTAATAACTTGACGGTTCTTATGTAAATTGTGATTTTGTCAAATAAGGAAAATAAATATATATTATATTCTTTAACTTAATTTGTCTGTTTAATTTTTACGCTTTTACTTGTTATGTATTATTTATAAAAAGCACCTATTAATACAGACAGCTGTGTGAGCATCATACATTATAGGTAAAGGAATTTTTGTTTGATTATGATCCTATATATTTTGTTCTGCGGTTTTATACGGTCTCTCCAAATAGTCACGAGCAGCCATTGCAATATCGCTCAAACTCTTATATAATTTTTTCAAACACACTTGGAAGTTAAAAGTTATTTAGATAAACAGGAATTATTAGAATTATTTCGTTACTATTTTAACTCATGAAAATCATATACGACATAACTGAACATTTCCGTTCATAACAAGACTGCGTAGTTTGCACGGCTTTGTTGAAGTACTTAAGCAAGCACATAGCTACATGTCGGGAATGCGTCATGACATTCCATTTCAAACTGCATGCAAAGCTCTTTATTCCTAGCTTCCATTCCGATGCCAACTGAAGTTTCAGACGGTCTTGTAGAGTAAGGTTGACTTTATTCCTACATATTTTATGTTTCCAAAGTTTTGTTTAAAATTACGAGAAAATAATCGAAGAATAATCAGAGTTTTAGTTGTGATGATCATTAAACTAACACTTTTACTGCATATGTTATTCCCATAAAACACCCAGGTTGTAAACATTATGTACGTACTAACCGAATGAAAAAGTTGAAGTAATTTTCACTCACGACATAAATAAATATCTAAAAGTGGAACTTTGAGAAGTGTAAATGAACAAATTTTAAAATAGGGCTTCTAATAAAATTAGTAAAATTTTCTGAACTTTCAAAAAAAATTTTAGATTTATTATATATATATATATATATATATATATATATATATATATATATATATATATATATATATATATATATATATTTATTTTTCTGAAATTTCTTGGGTATGAGGTTTTTTGTTTTTAAAACAATCTAATCAAAATTTGACGTTTCGCCCATTTTTTTTGGGCTTTATCAAAAATATATTGTCAGTCAGTCTATGGATAAAATCTACAAAGAAAAAAACAGAACAATCAGCCATCACTGAAACAATTAATTACACTTAAAATAGACATACATATTTTATAACTAACACACTGTACAATATTAAAAATGTAAATTTAAAATTCTTTGCTAGATACGCACCCGTTGTAGTTGTGCCGTATATAATTCAACTAAGAGTATACATTGTCAGTATGAAGGAATTTGGTATTATCAGTAAAAGTTTTTTTTTAATATATTTTTATTAATTATTTGTGGAGCAATTATTATATTATTAAAGAATCAGATATTTTTTTTGGTATTTTAGTGTTGTATTTGTTATAATTTTTAATGCAGTTTTTAATTAATTAGGTTATTATAAATTTGGCTGAGATTTTTTATATCTTGTTTGTCATTTACGACATGCTTTTCTTTTTTAATATGAATCATCTCCTTAATAAGCAGTTTGCGGTAGCTCTGGTCCTGGGCTAATATCTGTGTATTTGCGAAATCAAATTCGTGTTTTTGAGAAGATTCGTGCTTATGTAACGCAGTTGAAGCATTTTTGGTGTACTTGTGACCATTCAGTCTACTATCCAAATATTGCGTTGTCATGCCTATGTATTTTTTTGGGCAGTTTAGACAAGGTACAGCGTATATTAAATTTGACTTCTTTTTGGTTGCTACTTTGCTTTTTAACGGAGTGAAAAGTGAAGACAAAAGATTTTGAGATTTGTGGCATACAACAATGTCGTGTTTTTTTAAGGTGTATTTTATTTTTTCTGAAAGTCCTTGAGTGTACGGCATAGCTATGTATTTTTTGTTACCATCTGGATTCGCTGATTTGTCTATATTACTAGTATTATAAAATTTGTGAATTCGTTGTTTAATAATTTTATTAATTTGGTATTCTAAAAAGTTATTTTCAATCAGAATCCTTTTGACTTTCTTAAGTGTTTCGGCTCGATATTCAGGAGACGTTAAAGTTAGTGCTCTGTCTGTTAGACCGATGATAACGCTGTTCTTTTGAGATAGGGGATGGTGTGAATTGTAGTTCAAATATCGGCCAGACCATGTTTCTTTTGTATACCACTTCGTCTTAAGGCATTCATCAACATTGTTTCTTATTATTGTTATGTCCAAAAAGTTAATCCTACTGTTTTGTTCGATTTCTGATGTAAATTGTAATTTGGGGTGAAAGTTATTGAAGCAATCTAAAATGTCTTGTACATGGATTTCTGGAACGGCAGTAAGGCAATCATCAACATACCTTTTGAAAAAGGTCATAGGGATATTAGTATTATTTAAGACGGTTTCTTCCAAATACTCCATTACAAGTTGTGCAACTGTGGAAGAGATGGGTGATCCCATGGCACAGCCATCTAATTGTTGGTAAAAAGTATTTTGGTATTGGAAGTAATTATTAGTTAACGTTAGATTTATAGATTCTATAAAAAGATCTTGATTAAGGCTGGTATGTTCCTTTAAAATTTCCCACTTTTCTTTTATACGCTGTACCTTGTCTAAACTGCCCAAAAAAATACATAGGCATGACAACGCAATATTTGGATAGTAGACTGAATGGTCACAAGTACACCAAAAATGCTTCAACTGCGTTACATAAGCACGAATCTTCTCAAAAACACGAATTTGATTTCGCAAATACACAGATATTAGCCCAGGACCAGAGCTACCGCAAACTGCTTATTAAGGAGATGATTCATATTAAAAAAGAAAAGCATGTCGTAAATGACAAACAAGATATAAAAAATCTCAGCCAAATTTATAATAACCTAATTAATTAAAAACTGCATTAAAAATTATAACAAATACAACACTAAAATACCAAAAAAAATATCTGATTCTTTAATAATATAATAATTGCTCCACAAATAATTAATAAAAATATATTAAAAAAAAACTTTTACTGATAATACCAAATTCCTTCATACTGACAATGTATACTCTTAGTTGAATTATATACGGCACAACTACAACGGGTGCGTATCTAGCAAAGAATTTTAAATTTACATTTTTAATATTGTACAGTGTGTTAGTTATAAAATATGTATGTCTATTTTAAGTGTAATTAATTGTTTCAGTGATGGCTGATTGTTCTGTTTTTTTCTTTGTAGATTTTATCCATAGACTGACTGACAATATATTTTTGATAAAGCCCAAAAAAAATGGGCGAAACGTCAAATTTTGATTAGATTGTTTTAAAAACAAAAAACCTCATACCCAAGAAATTTCAGAAAAATAAATATAGATGGTTTAAGAAAACAAAGATATTATATATATATATATATATATATATATATATGTATATATATATATATATATATATATATATATATATATATATATAATAAATCTAAAATTTTTTTTGAAAGTTCATCATCATATATATATATATATATATATATATATATATATATATATATATATATATATATATATATATATATATATATATATATATATATATATTATTTTTCATTTCTTCTTGGGATTAGGTTCATATTTAAAATAGAGTTTTCATTGCTCTGACGTTTCGTTCTTTATGTAGACCATTTTCAAAAATAATCGTCTAAAATTTAAAACAAACTATGAATATAATATAAATACATCTATAATACAGACTTAAAATTCAACATTTAAGACAATAACATTTAAAACAATATCAGAAATTAAAATGATGATTATTTAAAGGATTACATTTAGTAAATTTTACGTACCTTGAGATTTCGTCAAAACTATCGCTAACACCAACAACCCATATATAAGTTTTGAACCGATTTGTATGATTCAATGATATTTTTAATGTTTTATTGAGGCCATAAAGACCTATTAAACCATATTACAGTGGATGTTTTAGATCATCAGAGAAGTCAGGAACGGACTTGCAGCCACACTCGTTGGGCCTAATTTTTGATAGGTGTGATTTTACAGAGCTGAAAACTGAAAGGTATTCTTAATTTATTTCGACAAAATGGACCGTTTTTAAAATAAATCGGTTTTTGTGCGAAAAACCCAAAAGTTACTGATGCTAGACACAAACAAATAAAAATAAAATATGCAGAGTGTACTAATGTGCTTTAATTTATAGGGAAGCTCTGCCTCATTCTTCGGAGGCAAGAAGATGTTATGCTGAAAGATTTCCAGCTTAGACATTGTCAAGTCCAGAAACTTTTCAAAAGATTGATTGGGGCTCAATTAATTTACAATGTAAAATGTAGAAATAGTAAAAACATTTAAATGCTATTTTGACAAATGTTCAATATGAGCTCCACGTACTTCAATATATTTTCTTATTCTTCGAATATTCTCCCGCTGCACTACAAATAATATTCTGGCATTATTACGGACCTCGTTCTTCTTTCTCAGTCCATTGACGTCCACTCCTGGACATAAGCCTCTCCGATGGTCCTCCACTGGGATCTGTCTCTCGCCTTTTGGAGCCAGTCTTTTCCAGCAAATCATCTACCCATCTGCGTTGTGGCCTGCCACGATTTCGGTTCGTTTCTCGCGGTCGCCATTGCAGTAATTTACTCGTCCACATATCGGGCTGTTGTCTAGCTATATGCCCCGCCCATTGCCACTTTAGTCGTGATATGCGTTCAATAACAACTTTGGTTCTTGATCTTATGACTTGATTTCGTATTTTATCTCGTAACGAGATTCCTAACATTTGTCTCTCCATGGAGCGTTGAGTGACTCCGAGCCTATTTGCGTTTTGCTTGGTTAATGTTATCGTTTCCATGCTGTACGTAGCTACAGGCAAGACATACGTGTTATATACTTTCCGTTTAAGGTTGATTGGTGTGTTCCTATCTCTTAATATGTACTGCAACTTTCCAAAGGCAGCCCATGCCAGCTCTATTCTCCTTGTTATTTCCGCCGTTTGATTTCCTTTGCCCAGTTTAATGACGTGGTCTAAATAGATGTACTCTTGGACATTCTCTATGATTTCATTTTGAATCTCTATTTGTACATTTGCGTCAGGGCTCATTAACTTAGTTTTCCCCAAGTTCATCTTAAGTCCCACTTTTCTCGCCTCTTCATTGAAATCTTGAAGCATTTGTTTTAGCTCTTCTGGGTTGCTAGACATGACAACAACATCGTCGGCGAAACGAAGATGATTAAGATAAGAACCGTCGACTGTCAAACCTTTCTCATCCCAATTTAGTTTTTTAAAGACATCTTCCAAAGCTACCGGAAATAGTTTCGGAGAGATGACGTCCCCCTCTCATAACGTTTATTTTTTCGGTTTTTGTGTCTTCGTCGATTTTAACCTGTATAGTTACGTTTTTATATATGTTCTGTATGATAGTGGTATACCTGGAGTCAATTCTAGCATTATTAAGTGATTTCAAGATCGCCCATGTTTCTATAGAGTCAAAGGCCTTGTGAAAATCTACAAATGCCAGGTGTATAGGAATGTTATATTCCTCGGTTTTTTCTAGGATTGTGCGTAGGGCTTAGATATGATCTATCGTACTAAATCCAGGTCGAAAGCCGGCTTGCTCCACAGGCTGGTAATAGTCAAGCTTTTGAGTCAGGCGATTTGTCAATATGCGGGTGAATAGTTTATATAGATGGTTTAATAAACTGATAGGACGGTAATTTTCTATATTTGTTGTGTCCCCTCTTTTGAAGAGAAGTACGACTTGTGCGTTATACCATTGTTCTGGTACTCTACCTTCGTATAAGCATTTTTTTTAACTTGGTACGGGTAAAATAACTATTTTGTTAGAGTTTCATGAACAATCCATTTTGTGTCATTGTTTTGTGTCGCGAGCTTTCTTATGCAGTTTGAAGGGTTGTAAGCAATATTTTGCAAAATTTGTTCCTCTACGTGAGGGTCTCGTGCTGTTCTTTGGAGGGCCCTCACCGCCATGTTGTAGCATAAATTACCATGAATAAAACGTAAAAAATTAATTCAATAACTCTAATAATTATTTTCTAATCATCTTTTATCTGTTTCCCTTAGGCTTCGATCAATCCTTTGAAAGGTTTTTGGATATGGCCATGTTCGAGCTGGAAATCTTTTAGCATAAAGTCTTCTTGCCTTCGAAGAATTTGACAGCGCTTCACCATAAATTAAATGCATATCACCGTACTCTCCGTAAGAATATTCTTTAATTTTTTAAAATTATTTTTACTTGAATGCGGTTTTGACAAGTTCTGTCAATAGCAATTCATTATGTAGGTATTAACAATAACAACCTGATTTTTACCTGATTGTGTTTAGCATTAGTAATTTCTGAGTTTTTTGCATAAAAATCGATTTATCTCGAAAACCGACAGTTTTATCGAAATAAATTAAGCGTCAGTTTTCAGCTCTGTAAAATGACATCTGTCAAAAATTAGGCCCAAGAGTGTGGCTGCAAGTCCGTTCTCGACTTCTCTGTTGATGCAGTATGGTTTAATGAATCTCTATGGCCTCTATAAAATATTAAAATTCATTAAATTATACAACTCGGTTCAAAACTCTGAATCTCCTTTAAGGGACTCTATGAATTTTTTTCTATGACAAAGTAGAGTTATTTTGACCTCTCCTGTATGCTCCCGAGGAATTAGGAGGTGCTTACCGGGCACCTTGTATATCATCTCTTTAATTTTTAATGCGAAATAGATGAACTTGGCTTTTTGAAGGGATTATGGTACTGAAGAATTAAAAATAGAAAATAGCCAAGTCCCTCTCTGTCTTAACGTGCTTTCCTCATTCTGCTTTATAAATTTCGAGTCATGTCCTCGCACCTTAAGATTTTAGTGTTACCTTAGAGAGAGGGTCAACTAAGATGCTTGGCCACGTTTTTACTATTAAATTTACGAGGGATCCGGGTTTTAACTTGCGGCTCTGATTTTGCCGTCTATCCTATGAAATTAGATTTTGAATAAGGTACGAAACTAGTTTTAAGTAAAGTTTTAGTTTCGGAATAATTTTCCGGGGATGCTTAACAAATGATGGTCAGTTTTTGTTACTTGAGTGATTCAGCATTAGATTAGGGGTAATTCAAATTACTTTGTTAATCGGATATTAGACGTTAATGGTGTACTTGAATCAGGGGCGGATCCTCTCTCTTTGGGAGGGGGGGGGGGGCGGGTGGTGATATCACAAAAGTACTGTATGGCAAGCGAAAGCAAGGTGTCGATGGGGAGAGGGGGGGGGGGAAACACCAGCAACATTCCCATTTCTAGTGTAAAAGGAGGGTCGGGTATATTTTTCTGAATTTGAAGCTCTTGCCGATAGGGGGGAGGGAGGAGGATGCGAGCAGCATACACATTCTTACTATGAGGTCTATTTTCCTGAACACAAAGCTGTTGGGGGGAGCTATCGCAAGAAAAATAAATTGTTAACGGGTGGGAGTACCAGCAGCATACATATTCCTAATATAAAAGGCAGAATCGGTTCTATTTTCCTGTACTCAAAGCTCTTGGGAAGGGGAGAGGCCATCGCAAGCATATACATTCCTATATTCTATTCAAGAACTAGAGAGAGTAATAAAACTGTTACCGAAACCTCCAAGGTACCTGCTCCAGTGCCGCAAATAACTGAGGACTGATTTAAATATTATAAGGTTTTATAAATTTACTGTAACAATAAAATTTATGATAGTTCAATTTGATTTCTGTCAGCGAGCAAAGTACACCTTACAGTGTGTCCTTAGTGATTTATCTTGTTTGTGCTTGTTTTTATATATTATTTGAGATTAGTGAGGTACTCAAAAGATATGGCTTCCACATCTATATTTATTCCAAAATTGTTAAAGGAGGGCATTTTTTCCTCAAAGAAAAACTTATTACGATGAATATTTATGATGCCTTAAGATATCAATATGTAGCTAATAATTTTAAAAGTTCTGTCGAGATGTGTTTCAACATGACAGAATGTACCGAATACTGAAGGAGAAGAAAACGACTGGAATTGTTAGTCCTACATCCGATCACAGGCAGAGATTCTAACTAAAATCAATGAAGACCGGAATTTACCTGAAATCAAAAGAACTGAGCTCTGAAAATTGCTCAAAGAACGTAATTTTTATTAGGGAAAACCAGACTGGAAATCTGTTCTTATAAATCGTCCGGAAAATGTCCGTTGGAGAAGGAAATATCTCTCTCAAGAAAAAAATAGAATTGCTAGAATTAACACAACTTACAAAATAAGTAATTTAACTGAACTTTTGAAAGATTTTTTTAAATGAAGTTACTGCGGAAAATTGGAAAAATCCATATAATAAAAGAATAAAAGAAAATGTGAAAACTTGATCTCATGATCGGTGAGATAGAGGAACCAGTTATAATTAATTTGAGAGAAGATAGCTTCACTGACTTTGATTACAAATTAGATACGTAATGTTTACCAGCGTAAACACAATTGATTATTTAAATTTTCTGTAACATATAAAAATTAATTACATTTGAAGCCCTTTGTAGTGTTTAGTTGTAATTATGCAGATGGCTTAAGAAATAAACAAACTGAAACGTCAAATGTCCTAAAAATGTTTTTAATTAATAATAAAATGACCGATAGCTCCAAAAAATTTTTAATATTATATGGACGAATTTATTTTTTATATATGTTTAACTTCTTGTATTTTTGACAATGGGTATTTTGTAAGTATTTAAATTATAACTTAGAATTTTTTGAGAGAAAAAGACTACGTTTTAGTCTGAATGTGCCAAAAATGGTTTCTGTGCCAAAATTAAAAATAATAAAAATACAGTTGTGATTTGTGTTAAATATGTCAAAATTATCTATTTTTTCTAATGTATGTGAATTATTAAGAAATCATAAGAAATAAAATAATACCATAAAAACTTTTTATTTGCAGTTTTGAGCATAAGGGCTGTAACCCTTATTTTTTACATTGAAAAATATACTTTTTTGTGTCAATTTGAATTAAAAAAAAAACATAATAATCTAAAGAAAATTAGAAAAAATATATTTGTTAATAGAATACAAAAATAAAGGTGACCACTTCTAGATTATCCTCTTAGACCACCCTTAAACGAAAAATTATTCCCCAAAAAAAAGATTTGTCAATATGCTTCAGCTGCTGATTGATACTATGCACGTCATCAAATTGCATGTTAGTTTTAACGTAAAATTAAACTGATGCAAATTGAACCGTAAGGGTAGCAATTCTCATGGTCAAAGTTGCTTCGACCAGTTTACTTTTCGTATTTAAAGTAATATATTATTTGAATAATTGCAAAATATCAATTAGAACCTAAAGCATATTAAGAAACCTTTTTTGGAGGATAAACTTTCCGTTCACCGGTGGTTACAAAAAATTATCTTCAAAAGTTCAACTTCATTTTTATATTCATTCATGTAAAAATACTTGTTCAAAATATTTGGAGCTCATTTTGATTCTTTTATAGAAATAAACATAAATCAGTTCGAAATTTTAAAATAAAAATGAGGGGTTGCAACCCTTATGGCTCAAATTGCATCAGGTAGAAATATACCCAGAGAATGGTTACTCTCCACCTTTTGCCCTATTGCAAAAAACAAAAATGCAAAAGACTGCAGCGAATATAGAACAATATCTATGATAAGCCATGTACTCAAGGTGTTTTTAAAAGTAATACATGGACGCATTTATAAAGAACTTGAAAAGGGGATAGATGATAGTCGGTTTGGATTCAGAAATGTATACCATTTCTGAATCCCAGAGACGCGTTGTTTGCACTTAATGTGCTTTCACAGAGGTGTATGGATATGAACACCGTTATATTGACTTCGAGAAGGCTTTTGGTAAAATTAGCCTTAAAAAAATAGTCGAGATTCTAAGAAGAAAAAACATAGGCAACAAAAGATTTAAGAATAATAACTAACCTATATTGGAATCAACGCGCACAAATAATAGTAGATAACGAAATAAGTCTGGCAATTGAAATAGGAAGAGGATTGAGACAAGGATGCATTTTGTCACCCCTACTATTCAATGTGTACAGTGAATCGATTTTCGAAGAAGCACTGTTAACGAAAGGTAAGGGAATAATAATAAACGGAAGAGCTGTAAATAACATAAGATTTGCAGACGACACTGCTATCATAGCTAGCTCCGCTGAAGAACTCCAAGAACTAGTAAACAAAACAAATAACGTTTGCGAGCAACACGGATTAAAAATGAACACCAAAAAGACTAAATATATGGTAATAACTAAAAAACAAAATATGAACACAAGCACAAAGTTGCGAGGTGTGAATTTAGAAAAAGTGCAAAAATACAAATACTTGGTCACATGGATAACAGCAAGTAATGAACAAACAACAGAAATAAGAACAAGAATAGAAATAGCAAGAAGTGCGTTTGTAACTGAAAATCATTCTGTGCAGCAGAGACATCACTCTAGAACTAAGAATGAGAATTTTAAGATGTTATGTATTTTCAGTGCTGCAGTATGGGTTGGAAGGCTGGACACTAAAACAAGAACACATAAATAAACTGCAAGCGTTTGAAATGTGGTGTTACAGAAAGATGTTGAGAATATCTTGGACGGAGAGAAAAACAAACGTTGAAGTATTGTTAGCGATGGACAAAAACTATGAAATAATTAACAACATAAAAATAAATAAACTGCAATATCTTGGACATATAATGAGAGGCCAGCGATACGAGTTGCTTAGATTGATCATGCAGGGTAAAATAGAAGGAAGAAGAAATATCGGAAGAAGAAGAATTTCATGGTTGAGAAATTTGAGAGAGTGGTTCAATTGTAGCTCAGTAGAACTTTTTCGAGTAGCGGCAAATAGAGTGAGAGTGGCAATGATGATATCCAACCTCCGATAGGAGATGGCACCTGAAGAAGAAGTTTAGTTTTGCGTTAAAAGTAACATGCAATTGGATTATTTGCAAAATATTAGTCAGAAGCTGAAGCATATTGACAAACCTTTTTTAGAGAGTAATTTTTCGTTTCAGGGTGGTTTAAGAAAATAAGTTAGAAGTGGTCAACTTTATTTTTGTATTCAATTAGAACCTGAGATAGGTTGGAAAATCCATTTTCGAAGGTGAAATTTGGGGGCAGATTTCACCCCCATAGAAATAAAAAAATACCTTGCCTATTTCATAGTGGCCTATGACATATCAAAAAATTAGTGGAATTGGAGGCGTCGATTTGGGATACCTTCTTTGTAAGTTTCAAGGGTCAAGTTCACTATACCAACTTAATGTAGTTTTGGGACTAGCCGGTTAGTGACATATCTATGGCGCAGGGTGCTTTGTACTTTACTCCGTTCTCAATTTTGGTCGGTACTTAAGACAACTGTTAAGGACATTTCATTGCGGCATAGATAGTCGATGTACGTGCTGTGCTTTACGTATTATTATGACTACTACGGCTATATTAAATGTATAATTGTGGCATCTTGAGAGTGATACTTTATTTCTTTCAGTTTTTACGATTTAAACTTTTAATGCAATAAAAATAAATTTTGATGCAATTTCAAATGATATCAAAATTTTTCAGTCCTTTTAACGCCGATATTGAAACCCTTGCCCTAGAACTTCAAATGAAAATAAATGATTTGCCGGTAGCGATATTTTTATAGGAAAAAATCTTAAGTCATCATTGCTGGAATTTTATGAGTCTTTCATTAACATATTTCAATCATTTGCATAAATTTGTTCGTGACTTTTTTTCTGCCTTTGGTACTACTTACCTGTGTAAAAAAACATTCTCCAAAATGAAAGATACAAAAATATTTACAGCTCCAAACTAATTGATGGACATTTGAAATCGCTGCTGATACTTTCCACTAGTAAACTTAATCCATAACTGCAAACATTCTCAGTCGAAAGTGACAGCTACATAAATCTCATTAATCGTAATTATAATGTTTCATTACCTATGTGCCATTCATATAATTAATTACAGACAAAATGTTCAATTCTTCTATGTGTGTTAGTTAATGTGTTATTTAATTGGGCATTAAAACATCTAATTATTATTTTGTTTGATTTATTTATATGGTGAATTTTACAATGTAATCAAATTAAACTATGGCGGGCTGAATAGTTAGTGCTCACGGGTCAGTGTTAGCATGCGGGCTGTAATTCAGAGACCTCTGCCTTATGGCGGTTGCATACGAAGCTAGAACAATAATCTAGTCTAATGGGACAGGCTAGCAGTATTGCGAGTCCTACAGTTTTAACGGTAGATCTACCGTTTTTTAATGAGAATTGTCGTTCTTCCCGTTTGTATGAGTGATCTACCGCTTTTTTTACTTACTTTCTTGCTTACTCACCGTTTAGGTTATAATTTATTACATAGGTGGCACTATACTGCACTTGTAAGCCCGTTGTTGTTCTCTCCGTGTTTATTGGTGCAATAAAAAACGTTATTATCTTGAAAAGTTCTTCTGGCATTCTATCCACTGTCCTGTTTCGATTATTGGTTTGTAGTGTTGTCAAATCTTCTTCTTCTTCTTCCTCTTGTTATAGGCTTACAGCCTGTTTTTTCCAACTCAATCATTCATCTCATTTGATGTTAAAATCCAGGACTCTCTCCATCTTTTAGATGGTCTACCTATTGGTCTTCTGGTTTCCGGTGTTCCATCTCGGGCGATTCTCGCTGTCCTATTTTGCACCATTCTTCCTACGTGCTCATTCCAGGCTCTTCTGCGCTTCCGTCCTCATCTTACTATATCCTGCATTCCATGTTCCTCGCGTATTGTTGAATTGCGTATGTGATCTCTTAATGTGTATCCCGATACTCTTCTTAGTACTTTCATTTGGGCAGTTCTTAGAATTGACTTTGTTTTTCTGTTGTCAGCTCTCGTCTCTATTGCGTACGTCATTATCGGTCGAATACAGGTCTTGTAGATTTTTGTTTTTGCGTCCTTGCTCATGTATGTGTTGTGCCATATTATATCCACCAGGCTTCCTGAGATTCTATTTACCTTGTTTACTTGGTTTCTTACTTCTCTTGTTCTGTCTTGGTTTGCGGATATCTCAACTCCTAAGTAATTAAAGGTCATGAGTTGTTCTATTGGTTTGTCATCCACTACTAGTTTGCATGTTAAGGGCACTTTGCTTATTACAATTGACTTAGTTTTATCGATGGATATTTTCATGTTGGATTGCTTGCTTATGGTGTGGAATGCAAATAGTCTTTGGAGATCGTCTTCATTTTCCGAGACTATGACGCCGTCATCAGCGTAACATATTATTGTTATTTCCCCGGTATTCATTCTGTACCCTGGTGCCGCTCTTTTGACGTTCTCAATTATTTGGTCCATTACTATGTTAAACAGTAATGGACTCAGAGAGTCCTTCTGTCGTATGCCCGACGCTATCGGTACATCCTTAGTTAGGTTGCCGCTTACTGAGATTTGTGTTGTGGTGTTGGAGTTTAGCTGTTCAACTATGTTAACTAAATTGTTTGGGATGCCTTCAATTCGCATTATTTGCAGAATATGATCCAGTCTCACCCTATCAAAGGCTTTAGTGAGATCTATAAAGCACATAAAAGCCGGCTTAGTAAATTCAATAGATTTCTCTGCTATCTGTCTTACGATGAATATGGCATCTACTGTAGATCTGTTTTTGCGGAAACATTGCTGTTCTTCTGATATTCTGCAATAGTCGGTTATTATACCTTCAAGGATTTTGGTGAATAATTTCGTTATTGAATTTAATAAAGTTATTCCTCTATAGTTTTCCGTGATTTTCTTATCACCCTTCTTGAAAATAGGTACTGTTATAATTTTTTTCCAATCTTGGGGTATCTCTTGGTCTTTAATTATTTTGTTAAAGAGTTTTGCTAGTTCTTCGTGTAATGCATTTCCACCATATTTAATTAGTTCGTTGGGAATATTGTCGGGTCCTGGGGCTTTTCTCGTTTTTAATTTGACTATCGTGTCTTTCGTCGTTTGGAGGCTTACTTCCTTGGTGTATTCGTCATATTCAGATACATTTTCGGGTTAGTAGTTGTTCTGTTGTGATTGATCTGTATTTCTATATAGTGGTTTAAAGTGTTCTTCCCATTCGAACTCAGAAATTTTTTGAGATTGTGTATATTCGTTTATATCCTGTTTCCTTCTTCTGATCATGTTCCATATCTACTGTGAACCTTCGCCAATATTCGTTTTTGATTTGTCTTATGTCGGCGTTTACTCTGTTTCTTATTTCTTTGTATCGATTGTGTTCTGTTTCTGACTTGTTATTTCTGTATCGGAGGTAACCTGTCGTTTCTCTGCTGCCAATGATTTCACCTCAGGAGTATATCAGTGCTTAGCTGACGGCTTAGAATTTGTGTTGACTTCTCTGTATCCCAATGCTTCCTCGGCCGATTTATCTACATTTCCTCTGATTTTTCCTCAGCTTTCTTCAACATCATCTGAATCTTTAATAGAGTTGTCTTTGATCTTTTCTGCAAGTCTCTTTTTATACAAGTCTTTGGTTGATTCATCACTTACCGATTCAATGTTTAATTTATTTTTAATATTCGGTGGCTTTTTCTTTTTGTGTTGTATTTTAAGTCTTAATTTGCATAGTACCAATCTATGATCGGATTCTATTTCTGCAGATGTTAAGCTACGGGCGTCTAATACTTGTGTTGGATGTAAAACTTTATTTGATATCACATAATCTATTATTGAATTTTGTCCTCTGGTATTTTGCCAGGTTATTTTGTGTTGAGGCTTATGGGAGAAGAATGTATTATTTATTCTCATGTTGTTGCTTGTGCAGAAATCAATCAAGATTTCGCCATTTTCGTTAATATGGTCTTCGTTGTACTTGTTTTTGATCCCATCTATCATTTCATTGCCTATTCTTGCATTTAGGTCACCCAATATTAGAGTCTTTTCATAGTGTTGTCAAATCTACCATTTAAATAAGTCCGTTGTTTTTTATCCTTGTTTACGAACATGTATTAAAAAAGAACAGGTACAAATCTGACCTTTCACATACAGATTAGATTTTGAATACAGATAGGTTAGTAGAAAATGAGCAATTTATATTTTCAATTCTCCTTTTTCGCTCAAAAACAAAAAAAAAGTAGTGATAGTAATGTAAGTCGGCAAGTTAATTTAAAAAATGAATAAGACCGGTTTGTCTTTATAATTATTTTCTTAAGTTTGACGCGTCATATTGGCAACGCTGCTGACTTGAAACAGCTGCTCTGTAATAATATTAATATGCACACGGAGACAATACTGGCCTGCCTTACTGGCCTGGCAAGCGACTTTAGATTCCTTGGCAATGAGTGCTTACTAATCTGACTTATATGAAGGAAATCTTACTTTACCAGTCATAAAATAAAATAACATAAAAATCTAACTCTGAATTCTAAGATATAAAACACATAAATTTCTGGCCTTGGGTGATATTCTATCATTTTTGATTATATTTGTTTCGATGAAGGTTTACTTAGAAATCTCATTTAATGCTTTTATTTACCCAAAAATCTTTATTTTCCATTTTAGTTCGCAAAAACAAGGAAAACTACTTTTAACGTAAACTCCATTTGTATTTTCCATTTTAGGAAGACTGCAAGTAAAGTAATTTAATTTCCATTTTATGTTTGCAATACGACAACTTTATATTTATGAGAAGCACTTTTCTGTATGGTTCGTTCAACATTAAATCAATAAAAATAACCTGTGATTCGATAAAAAAGAAAAACATTTTTTCGTATGTTATCACAAAAAGGAAAATATGAACATATAATATTTAATAAATAAATATTTAAACCTTCAATAAATTTTTCCTTTATAAATAAAATAAAAATGTATAAAAATCACTAATCTTTTGAAAGAAATCGTGTTTCCTTAAGTTAAATAAAAGGAAAATAAAACAAGAAATTGCAAAATGATTATATAACATAGCTACTCAAAAAGTAGCATGTTAATCAAATGGGATTTTCTAGAAACCAAATCTATTATTGAATTTGATCCTTCATTTCCTAATTCTTTAGATATGCTGAAACTATATAAAAAATTTTAAAATTGATATATCAGAACAAACAGTTGGCAAATGGAACAATTTCAATTCTAAATTTGAAATCCACGGGTAAAAATCTATAGCTATAGATTGGTTTGGTCTAACAAACTGACCACATTTTTTTTGTGTATCGGTGTATAGGTTTCCAGAGATGTCTCTGAAATAGTTTTTCATTTTGTGTTAAGCTTTCTTAGCATGCAGAAGTTCTAAAATGTGTTTTGGTTAGAAATGTCGACTTTTCACAAAATTTGATCATTTGTTTCCAGAACAAAATGAATTACCTCGATAATCAGTGTATTGGCCATCGTTAGCTATGATCTTTTTTCAATCTTTCTGCCAAAGAATGGATTCCGTGCCAAAACAACTGTTTTTTTTAGGTCAACCATTCATAAAGCCAAATTTTCATTTCCTCGTAAGAAAGTAAGTGTTGTTCTGAAGCTGTGTGCTGCATTGATCGAAATAAATGGTAGTCCGAAGTCCGATGAATATGGCCAGTGGGATACGAGATCCCATGTAACGTTTTCCAAACAGTTTTTTACATATTTTACAACATGGAGCTGAACGTTGTCGTTTTGAAAAATGACTTTATCGTGTCTTTCGGCATATATAGGTCATTTTTCCTTCAAACCTCGGTTTAATTTTATTAGTTGTTCTCGATATTGATCGCCAATAATTGTTTCACCAGGTTTTAGCAGTTCGTAATACACAGCTCCCCTATGCTACCAAATACATTGTGAAGCCTTCTGGTTGTGCACTGGTTGTGAAGTTGAACTAATGATTTATTGCACTTCGGTCCATCGAAACAGATCCTCTTTTCGTTACCCGTCACAACTAGATGTAAAATCTCTTTATTTTCAGTCTGGAAAGCAAAATTTTACCAGTGGCTTTTCGCCGTTCAATGTTTTTTTTTGTTCAATTAATACGGAGTTAATTTTTCTTCTTTCTGGAACTTGCCTAATACATATAGATGTTCGAAAATGGTAGATTGAAAAATATTCAGTTTTGGTCAGAAGAAATAGAAAACGAATTCTAGTGTGTAGAAAACAGTCGGTTCAAAAGAAGGGCATAGAAACGACTGATTATTGTCATAAGCCGCTCACTGCAAGCAGAATTTAAAAATGACTAATGGAAATTCCCTTACCTCTCGCCCAAACCCTCGTGCGTGTAGGAAAATGATCTCCTGTGGAAATTCTCTTGAAAATCCTGTCGATGCTGAAATGGATCATACCAAGTGATTATGGAGGTGCCAAGAGGTTAAATCGGTTTTGGGCTCCAAAGAATATTGAAATCCTCCCTCAGGAGGAAGGAAACCAACTTTAAAAACCCTCTCTGAAATCATATCGGTGTCGACACGAGTCATAGTAAGTGATTTTAGGGAGTATAGAAAGGTTTTAGTATTTCTGAGTTTACTCTTAATAATGTGACAGCATTTAATCGTAGACTTCTGCAAATAGAATATTATGGTAGCGTGTGCCGCTAGTCCTACGATTTCCTGCTGTCGCATATTAATTTGCAGCTATTTAAATAATCTATAAATAAATATCATAGTGACAAAGGCATACTGGAGGTCTAGTCGTTCCACTTTGGTCTTGCAGTTTTAGCACCGAACAACTGTGGGTTATTTAGAGCTTACCGGTACTAACAAATACAAGTCCAGGACCCAGAGAAAGCTGCTGTCTAGCTGATCTAATGACGTCTCTTGATTTGGAGCTCTCATAACGGCGCGTCCGCAAATTTATTCACGTGAAGGTTTTTATAAAACTAATCAAAACAAGTTTCTCAAAACACTTAAATCTATTGACAAAAATAAATAGAGAACGAAACAATGAGAAACTTAAAAGTAGTAACGAATAACAACTCCAAAGTAACTAAAATAATTGCTCTTATTGATCGTTCTATCAGTAAAAATGTAAAACCGAATTTTGAAAATAATACTTTTAAATAACTTTCTGAAATCTTAACCAAGAAAAGAATAAAACACGAAAACAGCTATTTATATGGCTTAAACAAACAATAGAATATCGCCCTTTGCCCAAATGAAATAAAGCAGAATTTTCCCCGAAATAAGTGAAAAAAAGAAAATCAAAAAAAAAAACGTAATTTTCGAAGAAACTGCTCCCAAAGCCGTACCAGCTCTTACGAATCTCAAATCGTAACTGAAGTTTACTAGTTCTTAAAAGGCCGAATTCGCGTTTCTTCGGTACCCTGCGGGTCAATCTAATTCATAAAATATAGAGGGTGTTAACTATTCTATGCCAAACACTCAATTTCCGAATTGGCCTATGAGCGTCTTAATCTTATTTTTATATAAAAACAGTTAATCAAACTAATCTACGTCTTCCTATAACTAAAAGAAAATCAACAACAACCGGAGAAATAACTTAAACGCCATTTTATTTATTTTGCTGGTATTTAAACCATTCCTTTTTGCAATCAGGAAAAGTAGTAGCTATACTTTCTACATGTTGTCAAACAATATATTACATTGTAGTGAGTTTATTTGATTAATCTTTTGTTTCCTAATAATGGGAAAATCGTTCTATATTTAAAACTTAATAGGCAGTTTAGGC
Source organism: Diaprepes abbreviatus (assembly GCA_034092305.1). NCBI lineage: Eukaryota > Metazoa > Arthropoda > Insecta > Coleoptera > Curculionidae > Diaprepes > Diaprepes abbreviatus. The sequence continues at coordinate 9,821,911 of JASJET010000023.1, read as the reverse complement.
AATATAATGGGTGCTAAATTCATTTTTGACATAATCTTTAACGATTTTTATAACTCTAAAGAGGATGAAATTACCTGGGCACATTTTTAAATATCTATGGTTTCAGAAAGACAGATGAATAACCCAAAAGTAATAAAATTGTTAAGTTTGTTAAAGGATTTAGATCTTAGGGTGGTAACATAAGATATATATTCTTTCGTTCTTATGGTTAAAATTCATCTACAGAGTGATTATTTAATCATTTTAGTCGAATCAGCATAAAATAACTACTGTTTGTTATATATATATATATATATATATATATATATATATATATATATATATATATATATATATATATATATATATATATATATAAATTTTTGTTTTTGCAACTTTGAATGCTTGTAGAAAGCTCATAATGTGTCTTATTCGTTAATCTTTTTCTCTTTCCATTTACGTGATATTTAATTTCGTTTGAAAATCCATCAAATTAGTTTACTTACTACTCGACAACAGTCAATTAAAATCAATAAAACGAAAAAACTAAATATTCCTGTTTAGTCCAAAATTTTTTAAAAAAACACGCAGAATTATCAATAAATTCTCTAACAATTAGTACTGAGGTCGTTGCACAAGTATATCATCAAACATTTCACAGCTGTCAATAAATTATGCTATTTTTATAAACATATTGCTAGTACGCATTTTCTAAGTTTTCATTTGATACTACTCACTACACATGAACAAAAAACTAACCCCTAAGTTTGCAAGTTAAGAAAATACTATTTTATCCCCCTGCCTATATCAAATTTCACCTATTTTTGAAGAAAACATAACTTTATAGCGGAATCGGAAATAAAGTTTATTATGATTACAATTGGAGGATAGTATTTTTTCTGTGCACTTGTTAAAGGCCATAGAATTTAATATCATCTATGTCACTGACGTAAAACACTCTAGTTCATTTTCTTTTTGACAACAGTTTTCCGTTGCACGGCGAGTGTGGTGTATCAATAATGTTAAGAGCTCTTTAGAAAATCCACTTGGGTTGACATTACAAAGTCAGTTTATTGGAACAAATCCAAATCCAGCCAAAAAGCCAACGGCAAGAAATAAACATGAACAAACTCACTTGAGAAAGATGAAAGGCACGACAAAGTTGCGGTGCAAAGAACTGATATGTTCGTGTTTCATCGCGTCGTGTATAAAGAAAAGGTCATAAGCGAATAAAATTTTTCAATTACAATAAATATTTTTAAAAACTAAGTGCAGTATTTTCTGTTGGGCAAATATTGTTCACTCTCAACTTCAATACATAAAATGTTTATAAATACTACCAGAAAAGAGAATTAAAAAAGTTATTTTTATCGATAAATATTGTTAGATATTATTTACATACTTAAAATAACATGAAAATTTATTCAACCAGAAATTCATACTTCTACTTGATTGCTCAGTTATTTTATTCCCTAGCTGACGTACCGATTACCATGTTACCAACATAATAATTTCAATAATACAATTTGAAAAGGATAGAATACAATCGGCGTGGGCACCAAGAAATAAAAAAACTTGCATTACACAGGGTGTTTCCAAAATTTCTGTAAAAAATGCTAGTGTAAATTCCTGTGTCAAGAAGTTAATAGATTCCGAAATACAGGTGTTCAAAGTTATACATTTTTAAAAAATTTTTGCAAATATTTATCTTAATAACAGCTTGATTTGCAATAAATTTGGCATCTTGGGTTTTTTTTAAGATGAGAAATTAAAATCTGATTACATTACAGTTTTGATGTACATTGTAGAGGGCGCCATCAGCTGCACTTCGCGATCTCAAGCTTTATAACTTTTTTGAGCCTAGATATATTATATTTCTAATTAAAAAATTCCTTGACATCTTTAAAAAAAAAGTGGATGCCGGTTCGATTATCCGTTCCTGAGAGCTTAGAATAGGTTTCAGAAGTTTGAAACGTGTTTAAGGGTCAACAGGTCAACAACAATAAAAATTTACGTTAGCTCATTAACAATGAAAGGATCTTCATTAGTTAGAAAAGAGTATTATCAAACGATTCGATCTGACAAACCTTTATAGTTTAACGAAAGACTCGGAGGACTTTTTGATGCGCCCTTGTAGAAATATTATTTTGATGCGCCCCCGTAGAAATATTATATCGATGAATCATTATTATTATAATGTAACAAAGGAATATGATATCGACGAGTCATCATAATTTCTTCCCTTATAATTCCTAAATTTGTATTCTCGCATATTTTAGTAGATTTTATAGGTAAATAGGGATAGAATATGAGTTTTAGTTTAGTGGTATTTGAACAGTGAAGATATTAAGAAGTAGTAATTATAGGTTTGTTATTAGTGAAAAGTGGTGTATTTTAGTCTATGAACCCAGTAAATGATTTTAAGGAGAGAAAATAGTAACAATTGGTGTCAGAAGTGAGAGTATCATCGGGTTTCCAGAAAGTTCCATTAGAAATTAGAAGAAATGGAGAAAAAGACGATTTCACTATTGGATTTGCTGATAAAGTTCTAGAACGTTCTGTTTCGAAACTCAAAAGATAGGGAAAAACAGGTTTCACCATCGGATTCGTCTTTAAGAAAAAACCTAAAATCGAATTTGCGACAAAGTTCTAGAACATTCTTTTTGAAAACTAGACGAGATAGCGAAAATTGAATTCACCATCGAATTTGTGATCAATGAAGAAGCTTAGAACCGAATTTTCGATAAATTTCTAGAACATTCTATTTGAAAACTAGAAGACATAGCGAAAAACTGACTTCACCATCTAAATTGTCATCAGGAAAAGAAGCTTAGAACCGAATATTCGATAAAATTCTAAAACATTCTAGTTGAAAACAAGAAAAGATGCCGAAAAACTGACTTTACCATCGGATTTTTCATCAAGAAAAAAGCTTAAAACCGAATTTTTGACAAGATTCTAGACTATTCGATTTGAAAATTAGAACATACAGCGAAAAACGCAGTTCACCATCAAATTTAACATCAAAAAAAGTTTTGGAACCAGTTTTCAACATCATTCTGGAAGTTTCTATGGTAAATACTAGAAAACAAATAGCCAAAATGGAGCAAATAAGTAAAATATTTATTGATTGTATGAAACGTATAGGACAACGTTACCAAAAAGAAGAAGAATGATGCCTCAGAGAAAAGCAAGAAGAAGAAGAACATCGTCAAAAAGAATAAGAACGCTGTTAAAAAGAAAAATAACGCCGTCAAAAAGAAGTAGAACGTCGTCTTAAGGAAGAACATTGTCACCTAAATGAAAAACAGGAAGAAGAAGAACGTCGCCTTAAAGACAATCAGTAAGAAGAATAACGTCGCCAAATAGAAGAAGGATGTACCCATAAAGACAAACAAGAAGAAGAACGTCCCCAGACAGAAAATGGTCGTCGCGCAAAAGATGGAGATAAAAAGATAAAACAATAGATCATGAAGACCATGTAAGGAAGAATATAAACACTGTAGCAAAATACAACACAGGAAAGTACCGCTCAGATGAGAAAAAAAACCACTTGGAGACAATGATCTGGTGCTATTATTTCAACTTAAAGGATAAGTCAATGCTACACCTATTACCATAACTGTTGACACTTGTGCTGTAATGTCTCCGATAAAGTCAAGTCTTGGTGAGAAATTTATAATTCTATTATTGCTCAGAAAAGTAATGTTGAGAACTGTAACTGGAGAAGCAGTTGATATAATTGGGAAAATGCAAGTGGAACTTCAACTTGGAGGGCTAAAATTGAACCTTTTGTTTTGTGTTGCCGACATAGAACATAAGTTTATTCTTGGAATGGTCCTTCGTCCGACAACAAGCTTAACATCTTAAAGTTTGGCACCGAATAATTTATTCTATCAAGGAACCATAATACGGAACCAATCAGAATCATTGTCGAATAAACCACCAGAATAAAGGAAAGCCCAGAAAAATAATTTACAGATACTGGATGATAGTTCTTGAAGGCACGTTGGGCAACAAACACTGTAAATACCTAATTGTGAGGGCATTAGTCAATCAAGGCAAACTCGGCAGGGTTTCTTTTTGGTTATGGAATCCACAGAGATGGGCAAATCACCTAAGTTAATAAAGAAAAAATGAAAGTAGTATATCTCCACAGGTTGCAGCCATACCACGAAAATATCGAAGCTAATCGGGATGATCAGAATTAGAAGGGGAACGTCCCCATGTCGAAGGAGTAGGAGACTTTTTTGGTGAGCCTTTATAGAAATATTTTTTTGATGTGCCCTTGTAGAAATATTATAACGGTGAAGCATTGCTATTATAAGGTATTGCTGAATAAGCCATCCGGCAATCTAAGCCACTATATTCTGCGTTTAAGCATACAACAGATTGGACTGTTGACAGGACTGGTAATCGAACACTGTAGCTTAAGAAAACATTTACACATAGTGGGTATTTATAATGACAAATTAACATCTTCTTCAAATGTATAACTTTAATCTACGGGCGACAACTTCAAGGATCGATTTATCCTAAAAGTTAATATCCAGAGGAGAAACTATTGAACAAGTTTATAAACCTGATCTCCTAAACCAACCTGTTAACATAGAATAGGTATAACAGGCAATACAATAAGTCACCAGGCTGCAGTAAAAAGGCTCCCCAATTCTACGTATGTATGTGCTGAGTCCCTTTCAGGACTGTAAGGCAGCTGACGTTTCGGTGAAATCTCATTCACCATTTTCAAAGCTCACTGTATGGCGTTTACGAGCGATCTGATGCCTGCGACCCGGGTGCTGTCGATCCCGTGTACGCGTCGGACGCGTTTGTTTTCCGAATGGTTCCGGCCTATCAGGTTGCGAGACCTGCTGCGCGTCATCGGCCCTGTTGCCACTGTTTGGGGTTGCGTTGCCGAGTTGTAATCTGTTTCGTTAGTAAGTGGTACTGGTTGATGTTTTGTAAGCAGATTTTTCCAAGTATTAAGCACACGTTGGCTATCATCTCTGCTATTTAAGTTGTTGGGCCTCTTTGCAATTTCAATGGCTTTCCTTATAACTCTTGTGGACAGGTTTTCACATCTCGATAGCATTTTTGTTCTTGAGAAATTTATCTTATGTCCTGTGTTTAACCAGTGTTGAGCCGGAACAGAAGAAGTTGCTTTTTGCTTGACAGTATTCATATGTTCGTCTCTTCGGACGCTTATTTTACGATTGGCTTCGTATACGTAAGATGAGCTGCATTCTCCTCATGGAATTTCGGACACTCCCTGGTTTTCTAGAGGGACTCTTTCTTTAGGTGTTGGCAAGAGATATTTTATTTTACGATCTGTGGTGAAAATGGTTTCAATGTTGTGTCTCCTGAGAATTTTTGCGATTTTGTCTGTGGTGCCTCTTACATAAGAAACAAAAGCTTTGAAGCTATTCTCTTGGTTTTCGCGATTTTTGGGGGCCAAGTGTTTGTTTTTTAGAGCCTTGTCTATATGTTCTTTTTTATAACCGTTTTTCGTTAGGGCGCCTTGCAGTATGTTCATCTCTTTGTGATAATTTTCTTGATCTGTAAGGAACTGCGATCGAAACGCAAGTGATTTCACTACTGCAAATAATTGGGTGGGGTGGTGATGTGAATCGGCGTTGAGGTATCTGTTGGTGTTAGTGGGCTTTCTGTAGATAGTGTGCGAAAGCAAGCCATCCTCTTTTCTTTTCAGTAGTATATCCAGAAACGGTAGTTTTCTTTCCTGTTCTGTCTCCATGGTGAATTTAATTTTGGGATGTATACTGTTTATGTGATCCAGGAAACTTGAGATGTTCTTCTCCATGTTGCCAGATAACGAATATGTCATCCACGTAACGCAGCCACAGTCGTGGTTTGTGTGAAGAGGTCTCCAAAGCTTTTGATTCAAAGTCTTCCATAAATAAGTTATCGAGTGCAAGAGATAGCGGCGATCCCATCGGGGCTCCCTCGACTTGTTTAGATCGCTGGACTTCATCAGTAAAATAGGTGTTATCAAGACAGTGTCTAGCTAATTCGATGATATATTTTGGCAGATTGTATTTGTTTTCTATTACAGAAAGAGCCTCTTTAACTGGTATTTGTGTGAAAAGTGATATTACGTCAAAACTAACTAGACATTCTTTTTCTTATAAACGTATGTTTTTGATTATTTCGCAAAAATGTTGCGAGTTTTTAACGCAGGAGGCCGTTTTTTCGACGAAGGGTTGGAGAATGGTGGCTAGATGTTTTGCTAGAGCATGAGTTGGAGAGCCAACAGAGCTTACAATTGGTCTTAAGGGGGCTCCGGGCTTATGTATTTTGGGTAGGCCATAAAGTTTAGGACATATGGATGATTTTTCTCTTGGTGTGATTTTCTTCTTTATTTCTTCGGTAAGTGGAGATGCCTTGATCAATGTTTTGGTGATATTTTCTAGATCAGTGGTATGGTCTCTGTTTATTGGCTTGTAGGCAGGATCGTTTAACAGGGCAACCATCTTTTCGTGATAGTCTATTTTGTTTAGGACCACTGTCGAATTTCCTTTGTCAGCTGGAAGTATTACGATCGAGGTATCTTTGCGCAGGTCTTGTAAGGCTCGATGTTCTTCTGCAGATAGATTACTTTTTGGAGGTTTTGCTTTGCGCAAAACGGCTGAAATTTCTTGGCGGATAGTTTCTGCTGTGTCGTTGTTTATGTTGGTTAGAGCTATTTCAACTCCACATATTATGTTATCGGTTGGAATACGTGAAGGTGCTATCGCGAAATTAAAACCTTTTTTTAAAACACTTTTGGCGGCTGGTGTCAAAACTTTGTCAGATAAGTTGTGTACGAATTCTGCCTCCTCCGGCGGCTGTTTCTTTAATGGTGCTTTTGATGACTCTTTTAATCGGAAAATTTTCCTTTTTTCTCTCTCCCTTCTTATTGAGAAATCTGTTTCGGCCCTGAATTCTGCTAGAGTGTCTATAGTAGATCATAGTGACACGTGTATAGTGTTGCTTAAGCGGAGCCGTAATCTATATAACTGACAGTCAATGGAATTTAGACTTGTTCTTGTCTGTTGTATTCTTTCTCGAAGCAGGGCTACACTGGTGTTCTTTAGTATTCTGTCGGTTTTAAAGTTTTTTATATGATACTTCGCTCGTAGATGCTATACAGTTAACTTTGAAAATGGTGAATGAGATTTCACCGAAACGTCAGCTGCCTTACAGTCCTGAAAGGGACTCAGCACATACTCGGGATACCCGAAAATCTTCGATTACACATCACATCCGTGAGAATATCCGACATATTTTCAATAATGTTTTGGTATACATCTGAGAATGATTGTTTAACTTGATCCAAGTATTCATCTAATCTCCTTTGGTATAAGTATCTTGTGCTTTCTCCGTCTAAGATGTCCAGGTTGTATTTGGGGTAGCTGGATGCTTATCAATCTGAATCAATGTTAATTTTCTTAGGTCTGTTGCTGTTATAATTTGAAAAACATATCCTTGATATTAATACGTACTTTTGTATCATACTAATAAATTATAAAACAAATTAACCTTCTTAAGCACTTTTAAGAAGATGTACATTTACCGCAAAAAACTCTTTCGTATGTTCTGTATAACATTTCAATCTCCGTTTCATTTTATTTACAATAATTATTATTCTTCTTCATTAACTAACCGTGTGAAATCATTTGTTAATGGATTTAAAAGGATCGTTTGTTATATGTCTGATTTAACAAATATAATTTTTATAACCTCCACTTATTATAACTATATTAATAACTCTCGACAGTAGCTGATACAATACAAGGTTACAATCAAAAGTCTTTCTTTAAATATTGCAATTTGTTACCTTAATTTGGCACGCAAACAATACATATCTAAAAAGTTTAAGGTCGAACGGAAATATTGCATATATTCTAACTTTAAAATAACAATTAGTCTAATAATAACTAGTAATCAATAAGTCGCGTCTGTCAAATTATTGTATTATTAATGATGTGTTTAAGACATTTATAAAAAATTGTTAATTATGATAAAAAGTCTGTAACAAATACAAAACAGAAACATATTAATTAGACCCTGACAAAATTTTCAGCTGATGGTCACCGTCTCTTGGAAGCAATTGAACTGAATTGAATACGTGCCGGGAAGCAAAATAAAACAGTGGCCTACGTTTATAAAACTGCAATCGGTTTCTGATGAACAATTTCCTAATTTGCTTTATAAAACTCTGCGTTACCATATAACTTATTTTAGTCAGAAATTTCAAAAGTCTCTCAGATGGCACAATATTAATAAGACAACTCATTGAAAGAGGAAATTAATGCTTGTATTGAATGGCTATAGAAAGAAATAGTTTTTTTTTTCTGATGGAATAAGTACACTACAGGATAGGGGGCACAAGGACGTTAAAGATTAGAGAGATTATGTTACTTTGTTATATATGTAATTCAGGCAGAGAATATGAAAAATATATATACAAACAGTTTATTTCCTGCAAATATCGCTCTGGTCCTCTCTCCATACGCGTTTGGATCACCTCTTGATCTCATCAGCGGAGCTGTATAGGACCGAGAGCAACATTAACAGGAAATAACTGATATATGAACCATAAATTTCAAGGTATGTCGGCAGGATATTGCACCTGCCATGCTAATGTTGCTCTCGGTCCGATAGAGCTCCACTGACGAGATCATGAGGTGATCGGAAAGCGTATGAAGAGAGGACCAGAGCGATATTTGCAGGAAATAAACTGTTTGTATATATATATATATATATATATATATATATATATATATATATATATATATATATATATATATATATATATATATATATATAATATTACATATTCTCTGCCTGAAAGGAGAATTATATATATAACAAAATATTTAAATACGGAGAAAGATTTCTTTATTTCTTACTGAAATTTTGATTTTTAAAAAATTTTTCGACTTGAAAATATCGATTTTTTCCCCATTGAAAATTTTTTACATTTTCCTTATATTACTTTTACTGTTTTAAATGTTCGCAAAATCTAAAGTTTTATATCGATTTTAATTCTAAAAAATTTGTCTTGAAGAGATTTTTCCTAACAGTTAATTAACGATATATTTTTAACTAAAATCGGCTTTTTACAGACCATTTTGACAACCTTCGACAACACAATTTTTACTTGGTTTTGCATTTTTAGACATGCCTTAAACCCTCATAGAATTTTGAATTTTGATTCTTTTTTGACTTATAAAATCTTATTTTTCCGTTTAAGAAAAAAATTAATTTCTATTTTAAAAAGGCCAGATTGGTTAAAAAGAATTAGATATATCAGTTTCTAAAAGGAGGTCTGTTTCTGAAAATTTTCAAAATAGCTCATTTTCAAGTAGCTAGTCCAAAAATATAACTTCAAATCCATAAGAAGCATATAAAAAATAATTTCCTCCATTTGTATTTTCGATTTGAAAATACCGTTTTTGTCCCATTTCGAACACTTTTTTGCATTTTTCTTAGATTATTTATACAATTTTAAATGCTCGCCAAATCGAAGGTTTTGGCTGAAAAAAGACATGTTCTTCGTTTTGAAAAGAAGTTTTGCAGATAATTGTTATCTAAATGACTATTATGAGGAGGCGTCCCATCATGCTGATAGAATAAAATTCTGTGATCAGCCAGCGGCAAGATCTCTAAATAGGTCATTTCCAAATTTCTCAAGATGTCGAAGTAGCGCCTACCTATAAGTTAAAAAATGTATTTTGTATCTAGAAGTTTTCAAAAATGGCTATCTTACCATTTAGATTATCTTGCTAAAATTCTAAGGCGACGACACCGCCATTTCTTATAGCACAATACACGTTAAACTGTCAAGACTTGAAAATTTAATTCTCTAAATGGGCGTACGTTTGAGTCGCTGAAATAGCGGGCATTGCGCCGATTAAACAATCCATTTTTTGTGAATTTGGCTTCGTCCGACCAAATAGTATTATCCAAAAAACCAGAATTTTCTTGTGACCGAAGTAAAATAAATTTACAGAACTCTACCCTTCGTGGAAAATTAGTGTACTGTGGAATATACATAGGGATGAAAATTGTGTTTCCATAGAATCCTTAAAACTGATGTTTGAGATAATCCACACTCTAATGATATTTGCCTAGAGGATATTGTCGGATATGCGGCGAAATATCCTAAAATTGTAGTTTCAATATTTCCATTACTAACAACTAATTTATTTCTATTTCTTTTTGCATTTATGGATCCAAAGTCTTGAAGCAGTTTTCTATACTCCTTTTAACAGTTCGTTGTGTTGGTATCTGTTTCTGCGGATATCCGATCGTGAATGTATCGAATATTCTTGAAATAACTATTACATTCTCCATAAATAATAAATAAGTTTAAATAATCTTTGTGCGTGTAATTTAATCGCCCCAGCACGGTTATTATTAATGAATGTCAAATGGCAAGAAATAGTAATAATTCTATAGGGTTTGATTGTTTTATTTTCACAACGCCTCGCGGTTATGGCCAACCAATAAGAAAACTTAAAATCCATATAGCATTTTTACAATAGAAAAATGGTGAATTGCCAATATTTTGAAAATCACAAATTTTTGGAATAGTCAACCTTATGCAAAATTACCCTTAGTTTTAATGCCTAATATGATAAAATTATAAGAATAGGTGCTTTCTATTTAAAAAAATTTCACATTTAATGATTTTTTAAATATAATTTTTTTTTTTTGACCACTTGGTACTAATAATTTTGAAAATATCATAAAAACACTACTAAAGTCGATCTTCGTCTACAAGAAAACCAACCCGAATTAAGTAATAGAGACTTTCTTAAAGGAAAAATTTATAGTTGAGTTTTGGTCCGCAAACGCCATTCTTGACATAAAAATTTGAATATATCCAAAACGGTGAGACTTAAATATAGAATATTATATATGAAATAGGTCTAGAATTTTAGGTAAAAAAAAAATGCAATAATATATAGGGTGTTCTATTTAAAATAAGCACGTTGATATCTTGAAAATATTTTAGCCGGCTGTCCTCATACACGGTAATACACTGTCAAATTTTTAGATTCCTCGTAACTATAGTTTTTCCAAAATCGATCGATAAATTTCCTGGAGAATCGCCCTTAATACTTTTAATTAGAACCTGCTTTTTCACAGTACCATTCTTTCATCATTGTTTTTGCTAATTTTGAAGCCTGCTTTAAACTTTGACATATCTCGAGTTTTCATATGTTTTTTTACTTATAAGGTCTAATATCTTTTTGTCTTGGAAACATCTTTAATTCAATTTTCGAAAAACTTGAAATCATTATAAAGAACCGGGCATAATAGCCTCTCAAGGAGGCTTTTTCTCGAAAACTTTAAAAATGGCTCCTTTTCAGAAGGCTGATGCAGAAAAACATATTTTTTATAAACACATACACTTTTAAAATAATATCTTATCATAATAATTGACGATGGAGTACTTTACGACAGATGATGGTTTACAGAGTTCAAAAATGTTATCATTTTTGTTATGTGCTTATGTATTTGAATAGTACACTTGTAACATTCTGTCTAAAACTTTCGTAAAAAACAACAGGTAGACCTAATGTCCGGAAAAAATTGCTGTGCCGGAAATTAGTTAGGAATTCGACAAAAACAAAGCGTTAACACAACCAGCAAAAGAATAGCACGGAACCTTGATCTTGATATTGTTTAACGACTTAAAAATGTTGAAAAATACTTAGTATTACATCACGTTGCAAACATTCATCACGAGATCTATATAATTCTTTAAGTTAATTTACAATAACAACTAGATAATTTAGTTAGATAGCTGTAATTTTGTTGTTGCAGGTGGGACCTTGGACTGTCTCTATTACTAATTGCCACTACCTTATTTTTTTATCATTAAAAATACATTTTTTATAGTTCACGATAGAAATCTTCACTTTATAATACTATTCTTAACTTGTTCCTTAAGTGGGTAATTCAATTGTATGGTGATCATTTCCTGAAAATTGTTTCGAACTCGCTAAAAATGCTATGACATATTATGCTAAAATTGTTGGAATGAAATCATAATAATTTATTGTTCTTTAATATAAGTAAAAAAATTTTTAAGTAATATGAATTTAATGAGAATAAATTATCAGGGACGGTCCTAGATCCTTGGACCTTACTAACTGAAACTAGCCACCCTTTTTTACAAACTTTGTGTTTTAACTTCTTAAATTAAATACTATTTTATATACATTGCCATTAAAAATATAAGGAAACTATAGAAGTGATGATCGAAAACCTCGAACATTGCATGCATAATCCAGGACATACTAGAAATATTGAAAGGAGGACTGAATTTTAAAATTTTATTTCGCAGTTTCCAGTTTTAATTCATTTGTTTTTTTTTTTGGCCATGTGCACTATAAGCCGGTATGCAAAAATAAAAAAACTTCAATTTTTTTTATGTTCTTGGCGGTTCTTGTTTTGCTTATACTCTTTGAAAAAGGTGCACCCCAGCTTTAGAGAGGGTCCACACGATAAGAAAAATCTGGGCGTAAGCGTAGCGTAATAAGACATATGTTAAATTGGGAGCATTGTAATTTGTTAAATTTAAAAATACCGAAGATTTCCCGCCTAAATCCGCATTTTCCAAGGTCATTACGCAAAATAATGTTTAACTTTTTAGCGGACTGCTTTAAATATGGTGGAAACTGTTTATTTTTAATATTTTATGTGAACATAACCTATGTATGTTTTCAGAAGTTTGCTGTTTTATTTATATATTTTATTTTGGGAGTTTTGTGATAATGAATATTTATGAATTATGTTAAATCGTTTTAATTTATTAAAAATGCTTGTTACCGAAGATCATTATTGCTTGGTCCTCAAAAAAAAACAATTCTTGTTAATTTTTTTATTAATTTTATAACAATTACAATAATCCATTTGTTCGTTATATAAATTAAAGCTTATGAAATAAAAGCCGTTATAAAATACAATATCTATTCAACGACAATCTCTGATATCGAGACGCTAATCCACAGACATGCCCTTAGCTATGGTTACCAGATCAAATAATGAGATAACAATATCTCTGACTTTTCAGTAAATATCCGAACCTTTTATTTAAATGTTGTATGTGGTATGTTAAGGCTGCAAGAGTTTCAGAATATTTGCAATCGAAGTACCAAATACGAATATCGAGCGAGTGTTCCCATTAATGGAAGCGTAGTGGACTAAGGAGAGAAATAGGCTGTCTATATTGTCATAAGCTTTGCTTTTCGCTGCCATCAATGTTATAACTTTACTGGTCCTGCTTTTGGTTTATCACTGGTTTTGATGATTTCAATAAATCTTCTAATACTACTTTTAACATTTTATTAAAATGTTCACTAAATCATGAGGTAATAACAGTTTCTTTTCTTACTTACTAATTTAATGTCACTATTGTAGTTTTTTAATTTTAGTTCCCCTCGTCTCTATGTTCATGTCCTAGTTATATTCTATTTCTGTATCTAAATTATTATTTCACAGACATCGGCGTACTAAAAAATATAATATAAATATTTATTTACATGATTACTGAAATGAAAAAGTGTGTATATATGGGACGATGACAATATGTACAAAGCTAATGGTCTCTGTAAAAAGTATAGTTTTGGAGTTTCGGAGATTAAGGCATGCTTTGGTTTGAGCCTATTAGAATACAAATTTACTTAAGATATAACTTCTTCTTAAGAGTATTAAGTATTAGACTATAATTATCTATTAATCCATAAGAGTAACTTAAAAATATTTATATATATTGTAATTTAATAATTAATTCGTAGTAATAGTTGGATTACAACAATATATTCTGTTAAGGTTCTACTCTAGACACAATTTAACTTAAAGAACATATCATGTGAAGAATGTCATGAAATGGTTATAAAAGATGAGCAATTGCCAAAAGAAACATCAATCAATAAAAAGTACGAAACTAAATTTATTAATATACTAAATTAACAATGTACTCATTTTGTTAACATTTAATTAATTTATTTTTTCTTACTAGATTGATTAATAAATATTTTTTATTACTTATATTTTCCTCTTTTAATTTCAAAAAAATACCGACAATTGCAGTTTTTTCCTGTTTCCCTAATAAGGGGCTAAAATTTCAGACATGTCGGGAAAATTCCTGTCGTCTGGTAACCCCACTGTTAGCAAACTTTATAAAAACCTCTTATAAACAATTAAAAAGTAAAAATTAACAATGATGGAAATTTAAAAACAGAAATCCAGTTAGTGTTATATGTAATGTATTCTTCTAAAAACTACAAACAATTGTAATTATTAAAACGATTGTTAAAATTACACTGTTATATTGAAATTCTCGTCTTTGATCTCCTTGGCAATTCTTTGCCAGGTAGAAGTGTTAAACTTTGGATATAAAACTTTTTTAAATAGTCCCATATTACCGCACAAGTAACCTGAATAATTTCAGAAACACTGTTTATCGACCCGGAATTCGCACTGTTGCTTTCACATGCTGATTTCATCAGCTAAATATCACAATGTTATTTCCAACCTAATTATTGGCCCAACAACAGCGAAGAGTTCTTCAAATTCACCAATGGTAACGGAAAATATCTTTAAAAAATCAGGATCATTTTCTCGCATTTCTTGAATTAAATTATTAATATGTCCAAGCCTTTCTCCAATGTTTTCCTCAAATACAGACCGGACCCAGTAGCGATGACTTTCCTGTTTTTTTAATAAAAAATATATATCAATATTCTTCTTACATTTTTTTCTAGATTAAAATATTGCAGCAATTGATATTTTATTTTACTTTATTTCAATTTTTAGATAAAATATAAACAAAAATCCTGGTAAAAGTCAGGTTAAGACAAAAAAAACACACCCTTTATAACCGCGTAACGAAATGTTCCGTGTGGACGATACATTTTTAATACAAATGCGCGTAATACGCCTACGCACAATTTTTTTTTGTCGTGTAAACTCACCCTTACTTATCTTTATGAAATGGTACCTAAAAGAACAATGTGCTGTGAAGAAATTCGTTATTACTCAAATATCCTTTTTAGGAAGTCAAGAAGCATTCTTTTGTTCTTTGTTCTTGTATGAGACGAGGCGTAAATTTTTTCAAGTTAATTTTATCTGATTTTGTTCCCAGATCCAGAACTGCTCTATTATTTGGCTTTTCAGTAATACCTAGAAAGATTCCGGGCCAAGAAAAGAAGTTTGTGTCCCTTCTTTTGCAATGTGTCTGCTTCCTCCTTTCCTTTAATTCCCTTGTGCTCTAGCGCTCACATTATGGTTACTTTATTGTCCCTTACCAATTGCTTGAGACCATATTTGTACTCACAAGCCAATTTAGTAGATGTTTGATACTTGAAAGTAGAAATTTATAGTAGAAGACAGTATTTCTGAATATGAAATAATTCCGGTTATTTGGCAAGTAATTTTAAAACAAAAATATTTATATATAGCTGAAGCATCCAGATTAAATAAAACTATGTATGATTGCAATTTTACCAACCAAATCGTTGATTTTATATGACTATATATTAAACTCTTAAAAAAACACATTATTATTTCGTAAAAAATGATGTTAGTGTAAATTGAAAAATTAATTTCCAAGAATGAGTAAAAAGGAAAAGGGGAAAGCATTATTTTATAAATGGATATTTAGGAGAAACCAACTGAAAAAATTGATTAGGTATGTTTTGTGCTAGTCAGGAATCAAAAGCACTACTTCAGATTGCAAGAAACTGTTAGAAAAACATGGATGCCTAGGACTTTTAATATTGTTTTTAATTAAATAAAAAAATACGTCTATGAATTGGGATTAACAGTTGATCATTTTTAATTTGGAATTTATGTTATATAACTGATACCTTATTACCTATAAGTTAATAGGCCTTAACTGTAATACAATAGAATGTGACAAAGCGTGATCATGATTTACAAACGCCTGCGACATAAAAAATCAGTAGGGTTTCAATTATTATTTATTTATTTTTTTTATACGGTACGCAGGCATCTTGTTATATAGTTCAGAGCTTGAAAGGCTCGTCAGTTGAATCATTATAAAAGTTGCCTTAGTAAGCTGAATTTCTTTAATATCTTTTCTTGAGCTCATATTTTAAAATTTCCAACACGAATTCCAACTTATCACTGGTTACAACGACTACTTCAATTGCATATAGAATTATATGGTAAATAAAGTTATTAGATATAGTACGTACATCCATTTTTATCAATGGGAGTTTGCAGTTCAACTGGTATGAAGCTGCGGGAGCCCTAAATTTACTGAAACTCCTCTCTCAAAGCTGTCGGAGACTTGGTCACTAACCTGAACTGCTTTTTCTACAAAGCGACATTTAGTTAGCAATATTTTGACTTAAGTTTGAACTCTTTTAGCTTTAATAATTATTTTGCACCCTCTGCTTTCAAACAGAGAAAGAGTGTAGCATATTACTTTAAAAATATAATAATAGAGAAACAAATTTAATCTAAATAAGAAATAAATATTGTCATAAAAATCTTGCATGCTCATAATTGTAGAATTGGTTACAGTATCGTTTATTTAACTTTATTAAACATTAAATTGATATTTTCGTTGTATGACCAAGGGCTTTAAAACTAATAAAGGTAATGGATATTTATAATAAAATTCAGTAAGCTTAGTCGAACCACATAACATAATCCGAGCCATGGGAAAATTATATCATAAAACAAATTTTGTAATTCTAATATAAGTTTTGTGGTGTATTTCGTGATGGTTTTACAGGAAAATTGGATTTCTAAATGGATGTTGCTCTAATAATTTACTTACTGGATTTAAAGTGTTATTATTATAGAGGATATTTTATACTATTTACTGAAAGTTGTTATGGGTAACGGGTAAATTTACAAATGTTGGTGTTATTAGCTAAATGTAGAGACGCTACGTAGCCCTTTTCTTCGGAAACTGTTTGACACACACACATTGAACTTCGTAAACCCATTATCTCTTATCGGTTTTTTGGGTTTTGTTTTTGTTAAGTGATCTCTTAGTGTATATCTCCATTTGCAGGATATTTTTATATTGTAGCTGTTAGAAACTCGTCTTATTTTCTCTAAAGTTTTCTCAATATAGGGAATTGTGAAGAAAAGATGTATTTCTTGCTATTTAATGTTTTTTGGTTGTAATCAAACATAGAATTATATGCAATCTTTATAATCATGCAATATATATGTGTAACAACACAGGTTCACTTGAAAAAAAGATACCAAATATTAAGTCAAATGTAAGACAATACAACCTCAAAACAAATCAGAAAATGGCAGAAGAAAAATATCAACTTAATACAAAAAACAAAGTCTTAATGCTTCAAATGCACAAAATCAAATGAAAACGAAAAATCTAGAACTGATATTTTTACAACTCTTCTCTCGCGAATTACGACATTAGTCACACAACGAATGGAGTTTACCACATGTATATATGTATGTATATATATATATATATATATATATATATATATATATATATATATATATATATATATATATATACAGGGTGAGTCAACGATTGGATGAAGTAGGTTTGTGCCTTTTCGGTGAAATTAACATAGAAACTATATTTATTGTTTAATACAGTTTATTTTTACGCAGATTTTAAAAATATTTAGGACTCTACAGGGTGAGCCAAAAAACTAGGACAGCATAAAGTTGTATTTTTTTAAATAGAACACCCTATATACGAATCGTATTTTCGATTTAGCTTATAATTTTAAATCTTTTTTATTAAAGGTTAACTATAACAAAACTTTATAGTTTCTGAGATAATTAAGTTTAAAGAAAAAAAGTAAAATTTTCAAGCATCAATTCAATCCTAAATAACGTTTTCAATTTTGTGACAAATATATTCAAATTTGGAATTTAGCAAGGCCAAGGACAAGCTAACATAATTTTTACCTAATATTTGCATGAAAAGCTACAGGATGTTGAACACATCGGCTCAAATTTGAACAAGTATAAATGAATAAATATCTTTTTTTAAATGGTACACCCCTGTATATTTTCATGTCATTTAATAGAGTAATAAAAACCCTAAAAGTTTTGTTCAATATATCCTATACCTATTTATAATAGTTTTTGAGATATTTCAGTTTTTCTTATTTTCCATACTTTTTTACAGAACTTAAACTTAATGCAAAGATTTGATTATTCTGGTACTGTTGATTATCCAAAACGTAAAGTGGTCAACAAACCAGTAACTAATGAAGAAAAATAATTACAAATATTGTTAAATGTTCAGGAAAATCCTTATATTGGTAGCCGTCAGTTAGCAGCATTATGTGAAACATCACAATCCACCGCTAATCGTACTACCAAGAAATATAGGTATCATCCATATCACATGGAATTACACCAAGAATTGCATGGACAGGATTTTGAAAGTCGTGTAAACTTTTGTCGTACAATAAATGCGGAGATTCAATTAAATCCAAATTTATTATGCAAGGTAATGTTTAGTGATGAAGCTACTTTTAGAAGTAACGGTGCCGTAAATAGACGCAACATGCATTATTATGCCACAGAAAACCCATTTTGGATTAGAGAGGTGCAACATCAAAACCACTGGTCATTAAATGTTTGGTGTGGTATTCATCATAATCGAATTATTGGACCCCACTTTTTTAATGAACCACTAAATGGCCATAGTTACCTGAACTTTCTACAAGAAGAACTACCCCAACTGCTTCAAGGTCTCGATAGGGATGAGCTCGACAGTATGTGGTTCCAGCACGATGGTGCGCCTCCGCATTACCATCGTGAAGTTCGTGCGTTTTTGGACCAACGATATCCACAAAAATGGATTGGACGTGGGGGTTTCATTGAGTGGCCACCAAGGTCTTGCGACATCACCCCATTACATTTCTTCATATGGGGTTATATTAAAAATAAGGTGTATGTTAATCCACCAACAACAGTGGAAGATATGCGAAACAGGATTAGGGATACCTGTAGAACAATAACGCCACTAATTTTGTCCAGGGTCCGAGAAAATCTGCAAAAAAGACTAAATTTGTGCATTGCACAAGAGGGAGGGTCGTTTATTCGAACACTTATTAAAAAGAAATAATTAATCTCAGTATCTAATAGGTAATTTTTTTGGTTCAATTTAGTATAAAAGTAAATATGTATTTGCCTTGTCGTTATTGTTGTGTTAATTTTTTCACATTATGTTTAATTAAACTATTGCCGTTGTAATATAACGAATAATGTATTTCATCATATTTAACAACATTCTGTTTGTTTCTGTAGTTTCTTTTTATTATTTTACATGGCTACTATGATAATGAAGACTATTTCTGTAAAAAAGTATAGAAAATAAGAAAAACTGAAATATCTCAAAAAGTATTATAAATAGGTATAGGATAAATTGAACAAAACTTTTAGGGTTTTTATTACTCTATTAAATAACATGAAAATATACCATTTAAAAAAAGAGATATTTATTCATTTAAACTTGTTCAAATTTGAGCCGATGTGTTCAACACCCTGTAGCTTTTATTGCAAATATTAGGCAAAAATTATGTTAATTTGTCCTTGGCTTTGCTAAATTCCAAATTTGAATATATTTTTCACAAAATTGAAAACGTTATTTAGGATTGAATTGATGCTTGAAATGTGACTTTTTTTCTTTAAATTTAATTATCTCAGAAACTATAAAGTTTTGTTATAGTAAACCCTTAATAAAAAAGTTTTAAAATTATAAGCTAAATCGAAAATACGATTCGTATATAGGGTGTTCTATTTAAAAAAACAAATTTTTGCTGTCCTAGTTTTTTGGCTCACCCTGTAGAGTCCTAAATATTTTTAAAATCTGCGTAAAGATAAACTGTATCAAACAATAAATATAGTTTCTTTGTTAATTTCACCGAAAAGGCACAAACCTACTTCATCCAATCGTTGACTCACCCTGTATATATATATATATATATATATATATATATATATATATATATATATATATATATATATATAAATATTAAACGGCCACTCACTATTTGTAAAATACAAATATAAAAAAATAAAATATTTCTGATTATACAAAATAGAGTAGCATTAATGAGCGGGAATACAAAAATGCTACAATACAAAATGAATATATTTTTTTTTACTTTGTAGCATTTTAGGGTAACAAAATGAGGTTATGTAAATGAATACTTTACCTAACATTAAAATATTATTTTTAACTAAAGTCGGCTATTAATTTTCGTACATACTGTGATAGCACTTCCGTCTATAATCGTACTGCTCTACCATATTGATAGCTATTCTAAAAACTGAAAATAAATATCACAAAGACAAAGGCACTATGGAAGTTTGGTCGTTCCTCTTGACTTTTGCAGTTTTAGAACTAAACTACAGGTTACTTAGGGCATATCAATACCATCAAATATAAGTTTAGGATTCAGAAAAGGGTACTGCCTAGTTGATAAAATGGCGTATCTTGAATTGAAGCTCTCACGACACCCGCAAATTTATTTGCGTGGAGGTTTTTAATAAATTAAACGAAACACGTTTCTCAAAACACTTAAATCTATTAACAAAAAAAAATAAATAGAAAATGAAACTATTTACAATGAGAAACTTCACTAGTTTACAAAATTTAACCTTTTGTCTGTTGCCGTGAAGTTTATGGTTAATAATATTCACTTACGACCTGTTTTTATGAAACATAACCTCAAAAATTTTTGTGCAGTTCGAGTTACTTTTTTTTTGATTTTTATCATTTATGCGTATTTATTTATCGATCACGTGCGTATTTTACTGTGTTAAGATTAATATCTGAAGTTTTTGCGTCATGAGTAGTTCAAGGAGATGTTGTTTAAACAATCCAAATCATTTTTGCTATATATGTGGAAAATATGGGTTTAACAATTGTAGAAAAGTTACATCAGAGTTGGTGAAAAATACCTATTTTGAGTATTTTGGGATGCTCTTAGATAAAGTCTTGGGTTCATAATTGTGTTTGTAATTCGTGTGTGGAATATTTAAAATTATGGAAAGGTGGTAAAAGAAGTGCCTTTAAATTTGGAACACCGGCTATTTGACGAGAACCACAAAATCATCTCGAAGAGTGTTACTTTTGTAGCGTGATCGTAAATGGTCTAAACACTAAAAATCGAGTTAAATGGCAGTACCCAAGTACTAGTTGTGTTCAGCGTCCAGTGCACCATTCACCTGACTTTTCAATGCTTAAAAATATATCTGAACTCGTAGAACAAGACAAGGAAGGACCAAGCTCATCATAAAATGATGCTGATTTTGAAGGTATATCAAATGAGTCAAAATGCTTTTCCAAAAATGAGTTAGATGATCTTGTAAGAGATTTAAATCTTTCTAAACAAGCTTCAGAATTGTTGGCATCAAGACTGAAAGAAAAAAAATTAATTTCCTCAAATACTAAAATTACTTTTTATCGTGAAAGAGATAAAGAATTATGACGTTATTTTTCCGAAGAAAACGGTATTACCTTTTGTTCAGACATTAAAAACATCTTAATAAAAATGGGTTTAAAACAATACAAACCAAACGACTGGCATTTATTTATTGACAGGTCAAAACGTAGCTTAAAATGTATTCTATTACATAATGGAAATAAGTACGCTGGGGTACCTATTGCCTACAGTATAAAGTTAAACGAAGAATATTGTAACATCTCGCTAGTCTTAAATAAAATACAGTACATAGACCACATGTGGCAAATTTGTGTTGATTTAAAAATGGTGAACATTCTTCTCGGTCAACAAAGTGGCTACACTAAGTTTCCCTGTTTTATATGTCTTTGGGACAGTAGAGCTAAATAAGAGCATTGGGTAAGAAGAAGCTGGCCCTTGAGAAAAAATATGAAGCCTGGAAAGGAAAATATAATCCAGAATTCACTAGTAGTTCGTGACAAAATTATGCTTCCATTATTACACATAAAACTGGGCATCATGAAACAGTTTGTTAAATCATTAGATAAAGACGGGGACTGCTTTTCTTACATTTGCCAAAAATTTCTTCAGCTTACTATGGAAAAGATTAAAGCCGGTATTTTTAATGGCCCCAAATTAGACAACTTACGAAAGATACTCATACTAAGGGCTTGGACAGCTTTCGTCTGTGTGATGCAGAATTTTCTCGGAAATAAAAAATCAGAAAATTATATTGAACTTGTAAAAGATCTTCTATTACAATTTAAAAATTTGGGGTGCAATATGAGCATAAAACTCCACCTCCTCCATAGTCACCTAGACAGGTTTCCGGAAAATTTAGGAAATACGAGCGAAGAGCAGGGAGAGCGTATGCATCAGGACTTATGCGTCATGGAAGAGCGCTATCAGGGTTTGTGGGATATGAATATGATGTCTGACTATTTCTGGTCTCTGACACGTCATTTTCCTAAGTCTACACATCAGAGATGAGCTTTAAAACGAAGTTTTTTAGAACTCGATGATTAACTTGATTTTTAATAAATTTTTTCTTAGTAAATATACATGTTTTTTTTTTCTACATAGCTGAAACTCAGAAACTAGAGCTGATAAAAAAATTCTACTCATATATTTGAAATTAACATATCATATATAGTCAACAACAGCTAAAATTTCTTCGGCAACAGATGTACTATAAACTAGTGTAATGATTAACAATATAGAAATATTAGGGTAAATGCTCCTTTTGGCCGTTCTAATAAGAAGAAGAGTGTAACAAACCCAACTTCGAAAATAAAACGTATAAATAACTTTCTAAAATATCAAACAAAAAAAATATATAGAGGCGAAAAAACAACTATTTATATTGCTTAAATAAACAGTATTAAAGTCGCTAAATTTCCAAATAAAATAACACAGGATATTCTCTTAGGTTCCCAAATTATATGAAAAAACAAAACAAAACAAAACCTTTATTAGCAGCGGTTATATATGACACGTAATTTTCTAAGAATCTGCTCCCAATTCCGTACCGGCTCTATTGAATCTCAGATCGTAACTGAGGTTTATTGTTTCTTAAAAGGCTAATCTGGCATTCCTCTGTACCACGCTGGTACGCATCACCCCATGCAACCTTGAAACTGTAAATTTCATTCCCTAAAGATCTAGTAGTTTCGAACTTTTCGTCTACAGCGGGCGTTAGCCATTTCATGTAGGATTTGATTTCCGAATTAGCCTCTAAGCATCTTAATCTTATTTTTTATATAAAAACAGTTAATCAATCTAATCTACGCCCTTCTATAACTAAAAGAATAATAAGATAGCATCTGTAAAAAAAACTGAATGTCCTTTATTTATTTTGCTGGTATTTAAATCATTCTTTCTTGCAATCAAGCAAAACAGTCGCTATGCTAATTTTTTGCACATGTTGTCAAACGATATATTTCATTATTGCGATTTTACTTGATTATTCTTTTGTTTCCTAGTAGTGGGAAAATCGTTCAATAGTTTAATTCAAATATTTGTCGTACCTACATGTTAAGATCACCTTCGGCACTTATTTCTTTGGTTTTAATTACATAACCAGTGTAGGATTTCTTCGACAGATTTATTTATAAATATTAAAGGAGGGTACAATCTTTTTAATTTATGTCGTTATAAATTGTCTGAGTTTATATATATTAAAAAAAACATTTAATATAATAAATAATAAAATTCAGGTTGAGCTCGATTTATTTTTCCTTTAGACTTTCTTGGGTAGTAATATAAATACTGTCTCAGTTCCCATGGTTAAAATCTATTTACAGGGTGATTATTTAATTTCTCCTTTTAGTGGAACATACTTCACGTTAACCAGTATAAAATATTCAATATTTGTTCCATTACAATGCAAAGACGACTGACGAACGTCGTTGCTTTTAAATAAACAAGATTGACTTGACCGCTGTTCTTGTATGTCTTAAATGACACAATTATTAATTTCTCATAAACCGAATATCACGTAATAGAATAATCTGCAAGTACTTGATATTAAAATATGGAAAAGCATGATGACAAATACCCGCAAGAATTCAAAATGGGTTGTGCAGCATAACTGGAAAACCTAGAAAAATAGAATCAAGGGCGACTCGATTTACGGTTTTCTGTCATTCTGTCAGTTATTGCAACACTGCAAATATTTAAATTATGTATAAAAAATTAGCAAAACCGTTATAACATTATTTTATTATAGTAAAACGAAAGAAAAGAGGATAATTAATGATAATATATACAATAAAGACTTCATTTATTTGTTTTATATTAGGGTAAAGTAGAGTAAATCGGTTGAAAAAAATTGTATACTGTTATAAAGGGTGTTTTTTTTATAGAGATATAGAACTTTTAAATGGAACAAAACAAAGATGAATTTTTTAAATTGACAGGAAATTTACTTTATTCGAAAGATAACCTTCTGGCATTATAATTTAAATATGACTTCTCGCATATGACCGCCACGGCTGGCTCGGACGTAGTCTAATTTGGAGGTCCAATTTTCGATGACTTTTTCCAACATTTGTGGCCGTATATCGGCAATAACGCGGCGACAAGTGATCAATCGTTTCGGGCTTATCGGCGTAGACTAGCGACTTCACATATCCCCACAGAAAATAGTCTAGCGGCGTTAAGTCGCACGATCTTGGAGGCCAATTCACGGATCCGAAACGTGAAACTATGCGGTTACCAAACGTTTCCTTCAATAAATCAATTGTGACACGAGCTGTGTGACATGTTGCGCCGTCTTGTTGAAACCACAGCTCCTGCACATCATGGTTGTTCAATTGATGAACGAAAAAGTCAGTAATCATGACTCTATAGCGGTCACCATTGACTGTAACGTTCTAACCAGCATCGTTTTTAAAGAAGTACGGACCAATGATTCCACCAGCCCATAAAGCACACCAAACAGTCAGTTTTTCTGGATGTAACGATGTCTCAACATACACTTGAGGATTATCATCACTCCAAATACGGCAGTTTTGTTTATTGACGTATCCATTCAAACAAAAGTGAGCTTCATCGCTAAACAAAATTCGCTTATGAAAATCGAGATCAACGGCAATCATGTTTTGGGCCCATTCACCGAATCTACGCCTTGCTAGGTGATCGTGTGGCTTCAATTGTTGCACGAGTTGGATTTTGTAAGCACGCAAACCAAGGTCTTTCCGCAAAATCTTCCATAAAGTGAATGGACACATATCCAATTCCTGTGCACGATGGCGGATAGACTGATTCGGGTCTTTCTCTACGCTACGCTCTACAGCAGCAATGACTTCTTCTGTCCGCACTGTAAGACGTCTCTGTGTATTATCATTTAGAGTAAACGTGGTGCGAAAACGTTCCATAGTTAATCGAATTAATTGCTTTGATGGATGATTATGTTGACCGTAAAATGGACGTAGTGCGCGATACGTATTTCGAACAGAACCATGATTTTCAAAATAAATTTGCACAATTTGGAAGCGTTGTTCAGGCGTCAGTTTATTCATGTTGAAATGCCAAACCAAACTAAACATAAATCACTTGACAGCTGACAAAATGGCCGCCAGTTAAAAAAGTGTTGCCAACTTAAAGTTTTATACCTCTATAAAAAACACCCTTTATTATTAATCCTAGATTTAAACTTGATGGTCTTGAAAAAATATTCTTAAAAGAACTGTGTTTGAGGTGAGGGTAGCTAAAAATCGAAATTTTTTTTTTCGTAGCTCTTTAACAAATACGAATTCTGTGGCTTCGTTGCGCCTTTTATACCCCATCATGAACGCAAGATATTCAAGTTTATATATATATATATATATATATATATATATATATATATATATATATATATATATATATATATATATATATATATATATATATATATATATATGTATATATATATATATATATATATATATATATATATATATATATATATATATATATATATAAAGTAAAAGTAGTCGCGACTGACTATTTAGGAAAAAATGTTAAAAAGTTTGTGAAGTTGTAGCCTTTTATGGCTACGGTTTGAAGAAAAACTTTTTCTGTTAGTTAGGCTTCCGAATATTTATTGTGCTCTTCATCAGGACACAACTTTTGGTATTGGTATCACATACACATGTCGACATGCGTGCCCTAAGCCAATGAACAAGGGTGATAAACTTAAAAAAGGGGTATGAAGAGAAGAAAGAGGAGGTGAAATTTAAAATATTGGTAGTATGTCTAATAATATATCTTTATTATTATATATTATGTGGGTGAGAGTGAGAAAGAAGTAGCGAGTTAATAGTA
This sequence comes from Diaprepes abbreviatus, assembly GCA_034092305.1. NCBI lineage: Eukaryota > Metazoa > Arthropoda > Insecta > Coleoptera > Curculionidae > Diaprepes > Diaprepes abbreviatus. The sequence continues at coordinate 9,795,659 of JASJET010000023.1, read as the reverse complement.
GGTGCCGGACATGCATGTCCTGGTCGTACTTACAGGGTAGTGTGAAAGTATGTGTTAAGCATTTAATGTTTTATTTATCTTTCGACTTAATATATTTATTATTCCATACAGAAACGATGAGGCAAACTACAGAGGAGAACAAAAATATGAAAATGCCGAGGAGAAAACTATCAAATGGAGAAAAACTGCAAGAATCACAGAAAACTTCTACACTGAACTTTACACAAGTAATCCTCAACAAGTTCATAACAATCAACAACATCTCTGCAACAAGATAATTAACCAAAGATCAAAGGAAATTCCGGAAATAACTCTAGAGGATATCAGAAACTCGTTGAGGGAAATGAAAAATATGTATGTGTTAAGTATTTAATGTTTTATTTATCTTTCGACTTAATATATTTATTATTCCATACAGAAACGATTAGGCAAACTATAGAGGAGAACAAAAATATGAAAATGCCGAGGAGAAAACTATCAAATGGAGAAAAACTGCAAGAATCACAGAAAACTTCTACACTGAACTTTACACAAGTAATCCTCAACAAGTACATAACAATCAACAACATCTCTGCAACAAGATAATTAACCAAAGATCAAAGAAAATTCCGGAAATAACTCTAGAGGATATCAGAAACTCGTTGAGGGAAATGAAAAATAACAAAGCCCCGGGCGAAGACGGCATAGTGATAGAGGCTGTAAAATTTGGAGGAGAAACGCTACTAAAATGCATTAAATATTTATTTAATCTATAGATATACAAGGCTTATAGAATACATATACAGTAATGCCACCACAACTGTAAAACTTCCCGAAACAACAGGTAAAATTAAAGTGGGCAGAGGAGTTCGACAAGGGGACACCATTTCGCCTAAACTTTTCACAGCCGTCCTCGAATATGCAATGAAATCACTGTTTTGGGAGAATAGATGCATCAATATCGATGGCGAAAGGCTAGCACACCTTAGATTCACAGATGACATCGTTCTTATCATAGATAACATCGGCGATGCAAAACAGATGCTTGAGGAAATAGTACAGGCCTCATTAAAAGTCGGTCTCCGAATAAATGCAAGTAAAACTCAAATAATGACAAATCTAGTGCTTGCACAAAACATCAAAATAAGCAACTCCGAGATAAAAGAGACGCATATGTACAAATACCTCGGGCACGAAATACTAATTGGAAAAAACAAAGAAACACACTAGATACTGTGTAGAATAAGTTTGGGTTGGGCTGCTTTTGGCAAATTACGAGAAGGATTTAAAAGTGATATATCCATATGTTTGAAGAGAAAAGTATATGAACAATGCGTTTTGCCGGTAATAACATATGGAGGAGAAACTCTGACATTAACAAAAAAGTCAGCAGAAAATCTAAAAGTAGGCCAAAGAGCAATAGAGAGAGCCATGCTTGGAATCACTAAAATAGACAGAATATCCAATAATGTCATCAGACAAAGAACCGAAGTAAAAGACATAGTTGAACACATAACTAGAAAGAAATGGAGATTCGCGGGTCATATGGAGAGAACATCAAACGACAGGTCGATTAAAAGAATATCGGAATGGCGGCCACGAGGAGGCAAACGTTATAGAGGCATACCACCAATATGTTCGAGCGATGATATAAAGAGAATTGCTGGGAACTAGGTAATGACGGCCCAGAACCGAGAGACATGGAGGAACGTAGAGGAGGCCTATGTTCAGCAGTGGACAATAACGGCTACACGATGATTAGGGGCAGGAAAATCCATCAATGATAAATATTTTTTCTTTTCAATTTCAAAATATAATGGTAAATTGAGCTTAAATTTTAATGCCGTGGGATTAGCCTAACCGCTTAAGGCGCTAGGACTGATAGGGACGACCACGGCCAGGCGCGGGTTCAAGCCCCGTGCACGGCAACTTACTTTTTTAAGTTGTCAGACCATTAGAGGATAGTCTCACTAGTCGGTAGACACTTGACTGACAAAAGAGTGTAAAAACGGGGGGTTAGTTGAGTGTCGAGGACCGTGGTTCGAAACCCACGTTAAAATGTAGATCCAGTCGCTAAGTGGTCTCCGCTTCCGATTCGACTTTAAGCCCCAAATCTTTGACTTTTTTTGCTTAAATTTTAAGTATCTTTTTTTGTTTATACATCTCAACAAATTTAATGTGAACATTTGTTATAAGAGACTGGAAGTGGGAGTTTTTTTCTGTAATTTTTAAATTTTGCATTGAGAAATGAATTTTTCTAGACTTATGGGAGAAACCCAAAATCTGTCTTTTTGGGATATACACAGCCCTGGCAATTGCTTGATCTCGTCAAACTAAATGCTTGATGTCTAGAAAACAAATTGGCCTCTAAATATTACTAAGTGTAATTACGTCTTTCTAAAAAAAACTCCAATGTTGCATAGTTATGGGGTAAACGATGTTTTTTTTTTCTAAGGCGGGTTGGCTATATTGTATGTATGTATGTAAAGATGAGGATATGACCTATTGTGTTCCTTTTCTGCGTCCCAGTCGTTATAGATACCTTGCTGACTAGAGCAGGTCCTCCAATTCTACTTCTTTAAGAAACTTTAGAATGTTGGATAGCTTTAGAGTGGGTAGCTTCCCTTTTATTTGATGTATTCCCAAGAATACGCTGCACTCTGAAAGGAAGTGGATAGAGGTTTTGTTCTCCTTTTCCCAATCTACACTCTTCTCTCTCTACCAATCCGAGTTTCTTGAGATGTCCCTTCAGTTGGCAATGCCTCAACAGAATTCCTGTCAGAACTCTAAGTTGATTTTCACTTAGGCTGATGCATTCCTGGATATTTTCTTGTTATAGGTGCCAAGAAGTATCTTCTTTTGTCTCATTCCCAGCAGGTCGGTCAAGTAGTTTGATTTCCTGATCTCTTCCTCGCTCTTTAATTCTTGCAGCAATCCACTGCTACTGATTTTACAAACATGGTGTCTTAGCCCTTTTTCTCGCGAGCTTGTCTACTATTTCATTTTCCTCTACTCCGATGTGTCCCGGTACCCACAGTAGGAGGATCTTATTATTCTTGCTTAATTCGTTTAGTTCTTGTAGGCATCCCCAGACCATCTTTAATCTGATTATCTGAGAATTCAGCGTATTGATGGCTGCTTACCTCTCCAGCATGGTAATAATCTCGTGTAGGGGATAGTTTTTCTCTTTGCTTAATTGAATGCATCTCCTGATAGCGTGTATTTCCGCTAATAAGATGCTTGGCGACTTACCCAAGCATTCGTGGTGTCTGATACTGGGTCGATACAATCCTATCTCAGTTCCCTCCTTTGTTTTGGAGCCATTACTAATCGAATTACTGTTGACATTAACGACCTGGAAGTCAAGTTGGACTACAAGCTTACATTTGTCTATCATACTAATAATATAGTACGAAGATTCTACACTCCAGCATTTTTTATTTGACTAAACCCAGAAATAATGTGCTACAATTCTTTTCATTATAATTTGTGTATTCCCTTTATAATCTCCTGAAAGACAAATTAGGTATATTTAACTGTAATTACCAAATAATTGTGGTTGATTTATAAGCCTTGTTTCAGTTATTGTACTATCTATTTTCTGTACATAATATCTGGAATTTCAGTAACACTGTTCTCTTTCACGTCAAATAATCGAGACTTCAGTACTGTAATATATATATATATATATATATATATATATATATATATATATATATATATATATATATATATATATATATATCTGAGATTTTAGTAACAATGTTCTGTCTCCTGCCAAGTAATGGACACTTTGGTCCTCTAGAACAGTGTAAATAATAAATAAAGGGTGTTTTTTTATAAAGGTATAGAACTTTTAAATGGAATAAAACCAAGATGAATTTTTTAAATTGACATGAAATTTACTTTATTCGAAAGATAACCTTCTGACATTATAATTTAAATATGACTTCTGGAATATGACCGCCATGGCTGGCTCGGACGTAGTTTAATCTGGAGGTTCAATTTTCGATGACTTTTTCCAACATTTGTGGCCGTATATCGCCAATAACGCGGCGAATGTTGTCCTCCAAGTGATCAATCGTTTCGGGCTTATCGGCGTAGACTAGCGACTTCACATATCCCCACAGAAAATAGTCTAGCGGCGTTAAGTCGCACGATCTTGGAGGCCAACTCACGGGTCCGACACGTGAAACTATGCGGTTACCAAACATTTCCTTCAATAAATCAATTGTGGCACGAGCTGTGTGACATGTTGCGCCATCTTGTTGAAATCACAGCTCCTGCACATCATGATTGTTCTATTGATGAACGAAAAAGTCAGTAATCATAGCTCTATAGCGGTCACCATTGACTGTAATGTTCTGACCAGCATCGTTTTTAAGGAAGTACGGACCAATGATTCCACCAGCCCATAAAGCACACCAAACAGTCAGTTTTTCTTGATGTAACGGTGTCTCAACATACACTTGAGGATTATCATCACTCCAAATACGGCAGTTTTGTTTATTGACGTATCCATTCAAACAAAAGTGAGCTTCATCGCTAAACAAAATTCGCTTATGAAAATCGGGACCAACGGCAATCTTGTTTTGGGCCCATTCACCGAATCTACGCCTTGCTAGGTGATCATGTGGCTTCAATTCTTACACGAGTTGGATTTTTTAAGCACGCAAATCAAGATTTTTCCGCAAAATCTTCCACAAAGTGAATGGATACATATCCAATTCCTGTGCACGATGACGGATAGACTGATTCGGGTCTTCCTCTACGCTACGCTCTACAGCAGCAATGACTTCTTCTGTATGCACTGTACGACGTCTCTGTGGATGCGTATTATCATTTAGAGTAAACGTGGTGCGAAAACGTTCCATAGTTAATCGAATTAATTGCTCTGATGGACGATTATGTTGACCGTAAAATGGACCTAGTGCGCGATACGTATTTCGGACAGAACCATGATTTTCAAAATAAATTTGCACAATTTGGAAGCGTTGTTCAGGCGTCAGTCTATTCATGTTGAAATGCCAAACCAAACTAAATATAAATCACTTGACAGCTGACAAAATGGCCGCCAGTTAAAAAAGTGTTGCCAACTTAAAGTTTTATATCTCTATAAAAAACACCCTTTACTATCAGGATTTTTATTTCTTTTGGAAGTGTTGCTCAACTTTCGCCGTATATTTTGATCGCTGATCAATAATCCGCGATTGAATTATATCCTGGTTCTCATTACTCTGCTTTTCCCTGAAAGTAAAAATTACATTTAATTGTTTTTATAAAAATAATTACCTTGCAAATTTTCTAACTGTTTAAATAAAGGTAGGGTAATCAAGAGGCGTAAAAGATAAATGTCAGTTGCGTTACCCCACTGTGCTTCTTGTAACATATGCAAACTTTGTTTACTATTATTGCTAATAATAAACTTATTCAGCCAATAAAAATGATTTAATACACTACAAATAAAAAATAAGAATTCTTCTGAATTTATTAGAAAATATTATGCATGAAATACTTCATGTAACATAAATATGCATACAAAAAATTTAAAAATCATTGTGTGTGATATAAGGCATTATAGTTAAGAAACTATATCGTGAAAATATTAATTTATGAAATATAGCTAATAATAAGAAAGCTTGTCTTGTCTAAATGTAAACTAGAGCAAATGGAGAAAAACGCATTCGTATTTAAGAGTGGTAGTTAATATTTAACAAGAGGACATTTCTGGGTAGCTATTCTGGTTCTTCATAGGAAGTGATCATTCTCTTGAGAGAATAGGGACAATCCCATCCTACGGTTATTCTCTCGATCGTGTATTACCGTATTCTCGTAGGATGTGATGGGAGATCGGAAACAAAATATAGCTATGTTGCCAAGCGTCAATGGTATATGTAACCATATAAATTGTGCATTTAATCCTAAAAAAGAATGTGAATATGGACATAACCCTACTTAGCAAGTAAATTTTCGAATTTAAAATGAATATAATAAGTAATATTTTTAACCTATTTAATATTCTTAATGAGAGAAAAGAATTAAAAAGGGAGTTTTATAGAGAAAAAAATAAATATGTAAAAAAACAAATCGAAATATTTTAGTGGTAAAATAGCCGTTTTGCTTGAAATTAGTTTCACCTACAAAGATGTAAAGGATATCATGCGAAATAAAATTAATATTTTCATTTCCTAAAATACAAATTTAGTTTATTTTCTACTAAGTTGGGAAAAGAAAGATTTCCCTTATTTCTGTAAAAATGCTATTTTTTATACTCCCCATAAATATCAGGGAATGAATATACAAAGTAAGAAAACAAAATGAAATGTGTAAAAATTTATTTCATCAATAAAATACATTCTGCATACTTGAAATATATATATTCCCATATTAAAAAATTATTATCTATCTATCTTTTGAAAAACATCTAAATTTATTCTTCACGACACCACAACATCTTTCAACGGTACTCCATAATGAACATATATCTATTAAATCTTTCCTTTGGTGTTCCCAGTTGTGAAATATCTTCCAAAGGCTATGACCTTAAAAGAAATCCTGAAAAAATTAAACTTGGTTCACTTTTCTTATTATATTTAAACATATTCTAAATTAATAACAAATTATCAGTTTACTGTACAATTAATTTACCCGAATCTCCAATGAGGAAAAATGAATCTGGGTTTCTTCTATAGATCATTTTCATTATATGGGAAATGTTAGATTCATTCCAAATATAAGAATCATGGGTACTACTAAGAAATTTAGCATTTATATTCATGATTTATAAAGTCTCATCGCAAATTCTAGGTCATCTGTTATTGATCTTGTAATTGCAACATGAGTGCTGTCAATGTACCCTAAAATACCAGGGAAATTATGTTTAGTACAAAACCTAAAACATTATAAAAATCTCGTATATTTCAAAATTATTTTACATATTACCTATTTAACATCAGTTTTAATTCTTTAAAAAAAAAAAACAAATTACATTTAAATTTTAAGTTTACAAAATACATATTACTGCTAGCTGTATATAATTTACAATTTAATAGAAAATTACCCAATTAGACAAGCTCATAATTCATTTAAATTTTGTAGCAATTAGATCCACTCTGAAATAGCATCGTCTCTATTTAAAGCATCTGGGTTTTTCTTCTACAATACTCCAACTGACACTTGGGCGACTCACTCCAGAAATATATTCAACCCAGTTATTTTGTGGTAGCTGCTAGTCGCAAAAAATTCAAGAATCTACAAATATTTATATTTTAATAAAATTATATTAATATGGGTACCTAAATCTAAAAAGAAAAATTAATATTAGCTTAACATTCTCCAAATTTTTTAAGAGTAACTATGGCAGGTAATATATTACAAATATGTATAATCCAACCAAGTAAAAAAATCATTAATAACTTGCTACTCTTGCATATGCTAACTTTATAGTTACCAAATATTACCACGACTTCCGGCAAAGATGATGTTGCCTCCTTTCAAGCCCTGAGAATTCTATAAATTGGGTTATTTTTAGTACAAGATATCTTCGCAGATCTTTACCAAGCCAGTAAAATAAATTAAATGAAGTAGAGTCCGTCAAGTTCCACAAATATTTATATAATAGATACTTACCTAAACAGCTTCGTGAATTCTGAATCATTTAAATCTCCAAATCGACGCAACCTTGGTAGAAATCGACGATTATAATTTGCCATTTGCTTTTCCGTTAATCTGACATCCTTAGAACCATCGTGGTTCAGAATTACTTCCTCAAAACCCATTTTATATATGTATATTTGCGAGCAAAAATATTTTATAAAATTTTCAATATTTTCAAAACAATCATGAATTTTCTTGAACTTTTATAACCTAAAAATACCGCATAATGATGGGAATGACAGTATCGTTGTCTTAAAATCTCGCCGTTCTCTTGGTTCAGACTAGTAGAACAAGTTCTCTCAAGATTTGATAGATTTGACCATCGCTTAAAATCACGAGAATACGGTTTCATACTTTTTCGTGAAAACCACGCCCACTTTCCATCAAGAAGATCGTTCTCTCAAGAACGAGAATAGCTACCCTGGAATATTCGTTGCATCTATTTTTTATGTTATACCCCATTACGAAATATAAACTGAAATATTATGCTAAATTAGCAGCTTATTTATTAAATGTTTATATAATAAGTGCTCGTGTACTGAATGTATGATTCAGCTTCCTTTCATTACTTGAACTCAAACATTCGGTATTCCAGCACTAGGTTTGCTGTGTGTGATGTTATTATCTTTGATATATTTGTTAAATAGATAGAGTTTCTCTTGTTAATTATGCCTTAATATTCTTTTAAACCCATCTGGCACTGTGAAATCATCCATGATGTTATACCATAAAATTAAACCAACTTTCCGACCCCGGTAAGAAGAGTGTCAAAAAGTGAATGGTAAATTGAAAATAAAGTAATAACCAACAACAGATTACTGTGGACTGTAGACTTATTTAAGAGTACTTCTACCTGGTGTGCTCAGCCAAGTGCAGGGCGAAGAACTCATCATTAAGGTATTTTGTAGAATTTTAAGAACAATCCTAGCTCCAAGATTCTTACTATCTGCTTCAACAAGGTCTAAATTTATTTTTATACCAAAGACTGGAATAGAATGCTATCAAGTAAAATCCCTTATGTCATCTTTTTTGCTGAAGATGGTAAAGAAATTAGTTGAAAGGGACGCAAAATTTCTCTAAAAGAAGGGCTAACATGCCCAGTAACCAGAAAAATCGTGAGCCAGCTTTACACCACCTCGGAAGGAGGTAGAGTCTGCCATGAATACGGAAATAGCTCTAATAGTCTTTCCTGATATTGCAGGACCATTTTCTTATCCCTCCTTTATTTTTTTTGATAACATCTGTTAGAGGATATACAGTTTATCCAGATCGACACAGAATTCAGAGATATGTTACATTGGAGCTCTCTAAACTTCACAAACTAGTCTGTACATAGAACTACAAGGAGCCTCTCGATCGAAGTCATGGAAACCCTATTAAATTCCTCTGTCGTCTGTTGATGTAATAATCAAGATTAAAACGAGAATAAGGGACAAGGGTTGGATGGACTGGATTTGCTCTCGTACATACCATCAGAAACTCATGGAGATGAACAGTGATAAGGTGGTAAAAACCCATAACTTCAATAGATACTACATCATTCAGACTAACTGATCTGATACGTTTTCTTTACATCTCCTGAAGGAAAAAATTTCTGACCCCGCTAGATTGAAGGAAGTGTTTAACTCCCGTTTGCACCATCTAGATTTAAACTTAGCTTAGAGTTAAAATTATATTTTTGCTAAAATTTTATTGCATAACATCTAAATTTTTCCGAAGCTTGGTTAAATCTTAAGCCAACCACTTTGACAAAGTAAGGGGAGTTTATTTTATCTTGAGATTTATTTATTGGCATTTATTCTCGTTTTCTAAAAGTTGTACTAAACATTATTAGATTAAAGTGACTCAACTGCATCATAAACCTAGATTTTCCGCAAATAAATTACTATAGGTCAGCCAAGAGATCTTGTTTGGTTTACAAATGGGTCCAGATGAGAAACTATCCTTAAAAGCATACTATTCCAGCAAAATCTAAGAAGGTTACTATTGAGTGAGTATCCTTGTCAATAAAAAGCAGGCCAATCCGTAAGAAATGGGTTTGCTAACACATTTATTGAATCAGAATTAGTATAAGGTATCACTAAAACCGAGATCCTGGTGGATGCACCAGAACAATTGGAATTACATTATGGACGCAGTTATCATATATTATTGCCTAGTAAACCATCTGGCAAAACAAGCCGGAATAACCTCTAATAAATTAGCCTGATAACAGGACAGGTCTTCAAAGAATGGGGTCATTATTGTTGTTAGGCAGTTGGGATCACATTCGACGTAATTTGCTACGTAGACTCCGTATCCGAGATCAGAATTGGCCCATTACGTCAGGATTTTGAGATATTTGAGGTTATGCACTCGGAAAATGTTTTTTGTTTACTTTTGCGGTTATATGCAGCATACACAAAATTTTTTTTGTCTTCTTTTCTAGTTGCATCATTTAATACTACTCTTACCCTTCTAAATAAGCTGTTGAGTGGTCACCTACGGTTTTTTTGTTGCAAAGTTACGGCTATTTTAAGTATTGGCTACTTCTGCCAAATAAACCATCTTAGAAAGAAAAATTTACAATTTCTGACCTAAAATTCGTAATCTACGACTTCGAAAACCACCAAATGAAATTTTTTTGATACAATATCATTTTTCGTAAATTTTGACGCGCTATTTGGCCATCCTGAAAATGAAAAGTTCAATTTTGTGACTTCATATTTATACTCAGAGATCCTAACAACTCCAAGTACAAATTTTCGTGTATAGAGTGAAAAAATGTGTGCCTCAGAGGGTTAATGTGAGTGCTTATGACGTTGTTAGAAAATATTTCACAATTTCAAATGACCATGACTTTGCAAAAAAAAAATCATAGGTGACAACTAAATGGTTTATTTTGAAAGTTACAAGTAATATTAAATGATGCAAATAGAAAAAGGTAGCTTCAAAAGTGGCAAAAACAACATTTTGTCGAGTAGAAAACGTCAAATATCTCAAAATTCTGACGTGTTGGGAAGATTCTGATTGATTCATTGCTTGACTGATTGCATGACATGGCCTGGCCTGCCACTACAGCCTTCAGATTTATTGTATTGCCGGCCATATCCGTTGTAGGAGAACAGCTTGCTTACTAGTTTATCCCCTGAGTATAAGCCTTCCGAACAGATTGATCCCTGGAGGTGTGTCAGTAGGCCAAAGCTTCTCACTTGAAGATGATGTGTAAGGCAATCTCGTCCCCTTCATCACATAGTCTACATAGTGGTTCTTCGTTGCCGGATGGTCTCCTCAGTAGCTTGCTGCGCCTATGGTTTACAAGGTGGTTCTAGTGGGTCTGGTGTTGTTGAATTGTCCACCAGGACAACCACCCACGAATAGCAGCCTTAGTAATTCTAAATAATGGCTCTGGTCCAATAAATGGATTGGCAGACCCTTGTCTTGCAAGTTGGTCCACTTTGTCATTCCTCGAGACAATCTTGTGCCCTGGTACCTATGCAAGGGTGACCCTGTTGTATTTTGCCAAAGCGATAAGGTTTTGAAGGCAGTTCCAGACCTATTTTAATTGCCAGAGAAGATGGGAACGGCCCTGCTTCTGTAACGCTTTCTCAAATTCTCCAGAACAGACACCAATAGCGTCAGCTTCTGCCTAAAATACTGTGGTATGCTGCCCCAGTGCTACACTCAAATTTAGTCTGAGTGTATCGCCGTGTATTCCGGCGCCTGTCCTATGTTCAGTTTTGGACTCGTCCGTGTATCAGGCGAAGTTTCTTGGCTGGCTCACTGTACGATCAGACCGTGCCTTCCAGTCAAGCTGAATGGTGTAGGATCTGTCAAAGTTGTAGGTTCTTGGCATAGTATCGCTGCTCATTTCTAGCAATGAGCTAGTTACCACACTATTGATACTGGTGTATCCGAGAGCAGGTTCAGTCCATCAGACGTTGTTTCCTTCCAGTCTATAAGCCTTGATTCTCGCCTCAGCCCTGATTATTATATTAAGAGAAGGGGGGTTTAATAGGGTTTTCATGGCTGCTGTTGGAGTGCTTCTCCTGGCATCCGTGATGCATAGGCAGGCTAGTTTCTGGAAATTGGAGAGCTCTAGAGTGGCCCGTCTTTGCATGGCCTTTATCCATCACACAACCGAGCTATAAGTTATTATGAGTTTTACCATCGCAGTGTACGGCTAATGTGTAACTTTAATCTTCACGTCTTGCCCGTGCCCTTTTTGCCACCATGATGGATATTTTACCTTTAGGGGAGCAAATTACTTCGGAAATAACCAGCTGCCCAACAACAGAACCTTGCAGAGCTATGTTATCAGTCACTACCGCTTAAGGAAATATCTAAACAGAAGCGGCATTTATATTAAAGAACTAATTTGTATATTAAAAAGGACGAAACAGCCTTACTTAGTATGAGATGCTTTAACCTAATGGAAACACTTTCAAAGACTAGCTACAGTACAAGGGCTTTCAATCCCCAGGTTGTCATAATTTAATAAAAAAATTAATGAAAATGTCAAATTCTGCCTGAATATTCGCATAGTCTCCGACAATAAGGGACTGAAACTCAGAATTACAGATATTTTTTCGGTTGTCTTCACTTTCGGCTTCTTTTGCCCTACCTTCATTTTGTAAAACGGAATAAAATGTAGCCTATGTTCAAACAGATAATGTTAAATTCCAAAAAGTGAAACAATTTTTAAAATTGGTTGGATAGTTTCCAAGATTACTACCAGCAAAGAAGTAAAACAAATCTTTATTATATTGTTATAGATAAACTATCACTCCGAGTAAGCAGGAGTTGATAAAAAGTTTATTGAGAATAATGTTCCTTTGAGTATATCTAAAAAGAAAAGAAACTGGACACATTAGTAGTCAAAATCACAACTATTTTTGCCCCGCCTTTTAGAAATGTTATTTAATCATGAAATAATCAATCTAACTAATATGGGAATATTTTAGATCTATTCTCTAGGAATTAGAAGCAGAGCGGAGATTCGATTAGGAATTATTCTAACCTTTGGAAAATTTTGATTTGACTGAACCCATGTGAAGGTGGTATTCCGTTGCCACTCTTCATTGGATTTGGTTGGCAAAGGATAAATGGAATTTTGTTAGGTCTTATGGTGAGAACATGATTTCTCACCGTACTATGAGTTGGGAGATAATCATAGCTCGGGTGGACAGGTTCGCATCTCTAAAGTTGATTTGGCCTACAGTGGGATGATCTACCCGCCACCCTTACCTAAATATCTCCAAGGATCAGTAAAATATCTGAGTTTTAATTTATTTAAAAAATAACTTTTTGTAGCCTATAAATGTCCTTAACATTCATGAAATTTCGTGAAATCTCTATAGTAAGAAGCGAAGTGTAACGTGATATAATAAAAAGTAATTTTAATTGATGCCACTACAATGTTCTAAATAACACAGTTTAAGTTCGCAATTCAATTAAAACTTATATCATTTTTTGCATCATACAGTAGAAAAGAAAATCCCATTAAAGGTATGCTCCACTAATTGCATTTACAATGGTCATACGAATACAAGAATGCATCAAAGTATCAACAATTTGTAGCTTCTCTAGGAAATGGATTGATTTTACAGGGTGACCTACAAATTCTTAACTCGACCACTAATTAGTTTGATTTCTTCTTCTTCTTTCTTTAGTTTAGGCATCAAATACCTCGGCCCTATTCGGGCCTTAAATTGTCGCTTCACCTTTTTCGAGTTCTCCTATACTTCTGCGACCTAAGGGCGATTTGTTACGTGCTACCCTATCTATTCTCGAGTCGTCCATGTAAGTGATGTGGTTGTTTCATTCCATCTTTCTCTTGAAGAGAAAAAAGAAAGAAAGATAGTTTCGATTTAATATATAAAATTTATATATATATATATATATATATATATATATATATATATATATATATATATATATATATATATATATATATATATATATATATATTGTCGCAATTAGCAATGCCCCTGGTGGTAGGGACATGTAGCTAGCGATCTATTTTCTACCAACGTAGTAAATGTATGGATGTTTAGTCCCGATACCGGTGGTGGACTCATCAGTGGGATCCACCGGTATCTTTCCCAGACATCCTTGTACTTTTCACAAAGTTGGACCTCTATTTAAGTCCAGTTTTTCCGGAAAGCGGTGGTGAGATGTTAAGTTCCACAACAATATATATATATATATATATATATATATATATATATATATATATATATATATATATATATATATATATATATATATATATGAAGTAAAATGCGAACAGTAAATGCAAACTTCGTTCCAACCATATCCTTTCCGTGTTAGAGGTTGCACAGTTGGAACAAATTGCTAAGGAACACAATTTATCCTATTCTACCACCATGGAGATGATGGCCTACCGAGAAGAAAGTCAAAATTTACCCTCCCCGCCACAGTGATACGGCAGAGGTACATGTTTCGTCTCTACTAGACTCATCAGGGTACCGACATGCACCTGACTGTGCAAAGGACAGATCGGAAGGAAGCATGCAAATACTGAACGCGGCTTCGCCGACCTCCCGCCGGATGGCGTATACATGTTTATGCGGCTTTCACGGATTCCTCTGTGTGAGATGCAATAGCAGTGGATATATCCATATTATGCCGTCGTAGTGCTGAAATCACATTTAGCTAACGTTCAACTATATGGAGCTCCGTATATGAATGAAGTAAAATGCGAACAGTAAATGTAAACTTCGTTCCAACCATATCCTTTCCGTGTTAGAGGTTGCACAGTTGGAACAAATTGCTAAGGAACATAATTTGTCCTATTTTAGTATTTGCGTGCTTCCTTCTGATTTGTCCTTTGCACAGCCAGGTGCATGTCGGTACGCTGATAAGTCTAGTAGAGACGAAACATGTACCTCTGCCGTATCAATGTGGCGGGAAGAGTAAGTTTTGACTTTCTTCTCGGTATGGTGGTACAGGTAGGCCATCATCTCGATGGTAGTGGAATAGGATAAATGCAACTTAGTTCGTTGAAAATAAAACTCTATTATCATTATATTAGATGAGGAAACTCATTTCTCCAAAACATTCCACAAGTAGAAACTGCATTGAATTAAAATTTGAGTATTTTAAGCCAATATTTAATATATAAAACTTTTACTTATCCCGTTTTAGCAATGGATTCACATCTTTCCTAAATACCAAAAGCAAGGGGTTACTTTGAATTTAATTTTTTTTTATCTGATATGTTATTTTTGGGAGTTTCTGCACAGATTTTGACCTTTTTTTAGAGAAATGCAGTAATGTACAGTCATCATATTTTACTCTCCGATAATCCTACCATGAAATTAAAATTGTATATTTCTTTTTGTTCTCAAGATCTCAGAGAGGTGAAAAAGAAAACATTCTAATATTTCTTGTATAAATTAAATACTATTTTATTAGCGACAAGACCTAAGGCTGTACCTATAACACTGTTCAAGGTTAAAATCCTCCCCGTCAAACTATGGCGTATTTTGATAATTTATACCTATGTAACCTTTAAACTGATATATGAATTCTCATATAACGTAGCAAAGTCTAGAGAACATCAACAATACGTTTCGCTAAATCTACGTTTCCTCTAAGTTTAGGAAAATTGTGCACAGTCTAGCAACACCGCACTGACGATCACCCCATCTATGAAGTCTCAACACTATAGGGTTTAAAATAACGGACAATCAGTATTGGATATACGAGCGAAATGCAAAGAACTAGTGAATAGTGATAGCGTTGTAGTAGGGCTATTATTTTCGCTTTTGTAAACGATGTCGTTGTGATCCTGAATGTACAAACCGAACGATTTCTATTATATATGCAGCTTTAATTAAGAACATATATAATAGCGCAACAGCAAGTATGAAAGTCCATGCCAAAATAATATCTACATTTAGAATGGAACGTGGCGTACCACAAGGTGATAACATCTCACCAAAACTATTTACAATGCTGCTAGAATACATGTTTAAAAAAATAGGTTGGGGAACATGGGAGTCAATATATATGGTGAACGATTAAACCACGTACGCTGTGCTGACGATATCGTGTTAATTTCTGACAACCTTGAACAATCCCAAGAGTTACTAAGGACACTAAGTGCATCGTCAGATGTGGTAGGTCTAAAAATTAACCGTACAAAAACTCAATGTATGACAAACTTAGTTCCAAGTATCAACATATCCCTAAACGAATCTGAAATCGAGTATGTAACATCTTATAAATATTTGGGCCATGAACTGAGACTAAACCGAGATAACCAAATTCAAAGACGCATAACACTAGCATGGGCGGCGTTCGGCAAGCTGAGAAAGAACGTATTTAAAAGCAATATACCGATCTGCTTGAAAATAAATTTTTATGAACAGTGTGTGCTCCCTGTGCTCACGTACGGTGCAGAAACCTTAACACTCACTAAGAAAAGTTGCGAAAAAATTAGAGTGACTCAGCGAGCCATGGAGAGGTCGATGTTGGGAATAACACTGAGAGATAAAGGTCCAAATGTAATTATTAGAACTAAAACAGGGATCAAGGATGTTATAGAAAGTGTAACACATATGAAATGGAACTGGGCTGGACATGTGACGAGAATGGAAGACGCTAGGTGGACTAAACGCATTATAGAGTGGCGTCCTAGGTTCCAGACATTTAGAAGTAGGGGCAGACCTCCAACACGGTGGACTGATGATATCAAGAGAATCGCAACAAACTGGATTCAATCAGCACAAGATCGGGAACATTGGAAATGATTGAGGGAGGCCTATGTTCAGCAGTGGACGCTTCAGGCTGTGTGATGATGATGATGATATGTGGTGAAGTGAAACTGAAAGCTCAACGAAAGGCTTTTAGCCTACTTGTAAGAAAAGCCTACGAGTTAAATTTTTTGGTGCAAAGTTAGCGATCAAGACAAAACTTGAGCTTTCATAATTTGCTACCAAACTTGCTCAAAATCTTTAAGAGGATGGCTACTGGGTTCTCACAAGTCTATGATGTTTAAAGTGCCAGTGATTTGGTGGAATCTGGGGTTTTCTAGTAGAAGAAAACATAAAATTGAATATCGTAATATTCCCTCAGCCATGAGATCTGTCCCCCATGACACTTCCAGTATTCCTGTCTCTAAGCCTCCAGAAAAATACGAAATCGATTCGGAATTGCATGAATTAGATGATTTTGAACCAAGAGCTAGTTCAAATGTTCGAAAAGCATTCAAATGACTTCTTAATTCGATGAAAAACGCTTTCCGTGCAGAAATCTTTTGAAGTGTGACAACACACGGTAATGAGAAGGAATTTAATCTGATGAAAAGGTTGGATGTTCAAATAATTCAAAGCAAGTGTATTTTTTCTTCTGTAAACCAGGTCTTTTCTCCTAAAATTTTACATCTAGCTCACATCCCAATAAACTGATGCCATAATCTATTGATTCACTCGCCTGCTTCGGAGCAGTTATCATAGCTCAGAGTCATAGCGGTAAATCTATCCGTTGTTATAAGTTGACCCAAAAATCAGCTTTCTTTCTTGTAAATCGAACCAAGTATTGTTATGAAAGTCTAAGTCAAAGGCCAAAGAGGCCAATAACTTTTTGAACTTTAATTTATTCTTCAAAGCATGAAACACCTATTCATTTAAGACGTCCACAACCTCAGCAATTTCATATATCTTTTCTTAACACATTTGCTACTTCGGCATGATTTTTATCTTCTTTATAAACCTTTTTAATATGAATAATTTGTCACCAAGCCAAATATCTGCCTGAGGAATAAAAACTATTGATAGATTGGCTGTATATATATATATATATATATATATATATATATATATATATATATATATATATATATATATATATATATATATATATTGAATATACTGGCGATTCGTGAGTCACCCGGTATAATACACGTATTTCAAACCGCAAAGTTTAATTTTTGTATTGCGTCAACTGTTCTAAAGAACAAATTGATTTTATATGTTCGCCAATAAGATGGTTGAGTGACTTCTCTGAAGTTCAATTATATTGTCCTAGTTTAAGTACTATAAAGTGTAAACATTCCAAGGTTTTTTACCAAAAAACAATAGGAACGACAAGTAAGAAATAATACATTTTGCTAAATTAATTTTTTATGATTCTACATTATTGAGCCCTCCGGTTTTCTATATATATAAAAGTCTAACTAAAATCAATGAAGATCGCGATTTACCTGAAATTAAAAGAACTGAGCTATGGAAATTGCTCAGACAACTGAATTTTTGCTGAGAAAAACCAGATTGGAAATCTGTTCTTACAGATCGTACGTAAAATGTCCGTTGGAGAAGGAAATATCTCTCTCAAGTAAAAGGTAGAGTTGCTAGAAATAACACAACTTACAAAATTAGTAATTTATCTGAACTTTTCTAAAAATTTTTTTGAATAAAGTTAATGCAGAAAATTGGGAAAAATCCATATAATAAAATAATAAAAGGAAATGTGGAAACTCGATCTCATCATCGGTGAGATAAAGGGACCAATTATAATTAATTTGAGCGAATGCAGCTTCACTGACTTTGATTATGAATTAGTTAGGTACTGTTTACTAGCGTAAAAACAATTTATTATTTAAATTTTCTGTAACATATAAAAATTAATTACATTTGAATCCCTTTTTAGTGTTTAATTGCAATCCTGCAGATGGTTTAAGACATAAATAAACTGAAACGTCAAATGTCCTAAAAATGTTTTTAATTAATAATAAAATGACCGAGAGCCCCAAAAAAGTTTTATATTATATGGACGAATTTATTTTTTTATAAATGTTTAACTTATTGTATTTTTGACAATGGGTATTTTGTAAGTATTTAAATTATTGCATAGAATTTCTTGCCAAATTTAAAATAATAAAAATACAGTTGTGATTTTTGTTAAATATGTCAAAATTATCTATACTTTCTAATGTATGTGAATTATTAAGAAATCATCAGAAATAAAATAATATTATAAAAACTTTTATTTTAAGTTTATTACCGAAATAATATTCTATACCATAAATACTTGTGTGTTACATTAAACCTCCTTCCTACGCCTATGACAAAGATTAAAATCCTTTTTAACACTCACACATCCAAATATCTATTTTTATCCAACCCAAATTGTTCTTTATTATAGACCCATATTTTTGATTATAAACTTTCTAATCCATTCCTATGAAAAATATGTGTGTCTAACAGATTTTGCCAAAGACACCGAACTAAAGAACACAGGTAGTTTACGAAGAAAAAAAAAGGGTAAAAAATGATTTATTACTCTCTCTAGTTTTTGAATAAACTATAATATAAGAGGCAAAATCGGGTCTATTTTCCTGAACTCAAAGCTTTTGGGGAGGGGGGCGATCGCCCCCACCGCCCTTCTCTTCCTTGGATCCGCGCTTGGGGTCATGAAGCTTTTACCATTTCGAGGCCTAAGGCAGACTGTTTATTGACTCTTCGCCAAACAAGTTTAAAGGCAATTTTATTGTTTAATGGAAACGAACAACCATTTGTTCTTGTGGGCCATGCTGTAAATATGAAAGAAACGTAAGAAAATATATGTATTACTTCAAATCATAAATAGAATATCTGTGCAGATCTAAAAGTTATTGCATTATTTACAGGACTACGGAATCCCTACACCAAATATTGTTGTTTTTTATGCAAATGAGACTGCAGAGCCAGGAACCAATATTATATCGTTAAAGAAGGACCGTTACGTGAAAACATGGTGCCCGATCTGAAAAACGTTTTTAATAAACCCTTAATAGAGCAATAGAAAATTTATTTACCTCCTGTGCACATAAAACTAGAGCTTATACAAGTTTTCTTAATGCCTTAAATAGAGAAGGAAATGCTATTTTTTATTTCAGATGGAAATTCACGCGTATAAGTTAGACAAAGCTGAAAGAAAGAATATTCCTCCCTTCAAACTGCACTTTCGACAAAAGAAAATAGGGCATGGATTGCCTTCAAAAATGTATGTAGCAACTTCTTAGGTAACAAGAAATCGGAGAACTACAAAGATCTAGTTGAAGAACTTATCAAATCTTACAAGTCACTAGGATGCCACATGTCACTTAATCTACATTTTCTTCACTACCATTTGAAATTCTTCCCTTACAATTTAAGTGCAGTTTCAGACAAACACGACGAAAGATTTCACCAACAAATTGTTCAAATGGAAAGCGGTATAGTGGAAAATGGACTCCAAACCTTTTAGCAGACTACTGTTAGATCATCAAACGTGTAACCGATTCCGGTGAACGCAACAGAAAAAAGAAAACCAAATAATATATTTGATTTTATTATACTTTTTTCAATACAAAATGAAGTATATTTTATAAAAAAAGTGGTTGTGTTTTTTTTTAAAAATCTTTGAGGATTCACTAGATTGCTTATAGTTTGAGTTTCTCATATATTCTTAATTCTTTTTTTCCTTTTTTAAAGTCTTATGGGTGATAGATAAAAACCGAGTTCATTCTTGAATTCAGCACATTACGTTAGACACCAAACATCCAAATAAATATCAGGGAGCGACAAAAAATTTCAAATTGCAGAACAATCTTACCTTCTCTAATTGTAGTGGATAACACTTGAAATGAATGTGTGGACGAATCTTCATGTATCTATTTGTCAAATCGTTAAACAAGTGTATGGAGGGAAAGAAGTTAATTTTCATCCCCTCTGAAAATAATAATTTTAAAATCTCTGTCTCTTTTTTGGAACGAAACAATATTTAAAAACGAAAAATGTACATCTAACAATAAATAAATAATAAAATTAAAGTGCTATTTCAGAGTCTAATGTAATCATAATCAAAGCTAAAACCAAATCTAAATTAAATTAAATAAAATTAAATAAAGTAAACCGCTCATTAACCATAAAAAACTGATTAAATAATTAAATTCCGTAATGAATGAGCAACGCATTCAATAAAAATTGGACTTTGGAGTCGATTTCAATTTATTCAGTTTGAATTAAAAATCTTCCAAACAATAGATAAATAAGATAACTATACAATAACAATATCGGTTTTACTACCTACGCATACTATAAGTGTTGCTTATATAATAACTTAAGATTAATCGACTATTAGATATTTGTGATATATGGCATCTCAGTTAGAACAAAAAAAAATTATTTCAGATATCTATTTTGTGACTTCAACCTAGCATTTCCTTGTCACTAAAATGCATGCCTATTTCTTTTGTTTACTAAAGAATGCTGAAATCTTACCATACTTCAAACTACAATACGTTAATACATATGAAATATTTCACACGCTGTCTGGTTAGATTAAATTTTCTCACAGCAATAATAATAATAATACAATTTTTTGAATCAATGAAAAAAATAAAATAAAGTACACTAAATTATTGGTAAATGTATCCGTCCTTGAAATACTATCACGCACTTATTTTAATGTTGATCATTTCGAAAAAGCCTAATTACTTTCACCATCTTAACAAGAAATCGACCATCTTTTATATTTCTGTCTATCGCCTTACAAAGTACAAAATTTTGGCTCAGAAACGTTTTTTTCTGTGACCCATAAAATAACTGTATCAAACTTCGGAATTTTAGGTTATGAGGTGGCTTCCGAAAAATCGGAGGAAGAAACCATACAAATTTGTATGAAGAATTTTGAATAAATATCTCTCCATTCATGATAAAAACAATTTACCGTACACTTCTTAGCAACGTTCAATACTTCTTTTTACTTATATACGTGACAATTTGTGCATTATTATGCATTCTGGACTTGAACATTATAGAGTTTCGTCCAAATTCTAACTTAGTTCTTCTACTGATTTCTGAACGTAATAAATCCGTTTTGAGTATAATTTGCTCAGGTAAAAATATTCATCTGCTACTTCCAGCGTGGTGTCATTTATCCTTTTTCGCCGTTGATAATCAGATCGTTGCATATTACCTTTGTCTTTGCTAGGTTCATTTTTAGACCTACTTTATTACTGGCTACGTTGAGGTCATTAACTTGCTCTTGTAATTCTCTAGGACTTTTAGCAATTAGACTTTTGTCATCAGCGAATCTTAAATATATCTCTATGGTTTGTTTCTTTCTTGATCAACTAGAATTTCTATAACTGCTTTAGAATATAGGGAGTCGAAAGCCTTCTCAAAGCATGTGTTTTCTCAGAAGAATATTCAGCCAAGAGGCCATTTTTGTTAGTGAGCACTCGTAATAATGTGAGAGCAAAAAAAGAGAATGTAACAGTGTGTGATCCTTTAACGTTTTTTGAAAATATTTTCTATTCTTTGCTTTTGAAGATTAGTATACTAAAAAATGCGAAATAACTGACGTTTCGCCCTTTATTTAAGGCATTTTCAAAATTTTTTCCTTCCTAAAAATATTTTTATATAATTAAAACATTCACATAAGAAACATATTTACAATTTTAAAAACAAACAAGACACTTTAAAATAGTATTCAAATTTTTAAAATTTTAGAAAATTATTTAATTTTACCGGTACACACCTTGACATTTTGTTACTCTATTACTAATGAAATTCAATCTTTACAACGTCTACTGAGGACACATGGAATGCGATTGCGTTTTATTTTTTGTATATTTTTGATATTTTACTATGCATAAAAAAAACAAAACAAGGTATATGTTTACTTTTACGTTTAAGAGGATATTCAATTTTTGATTCTTATTTGACAGGATCGAATACTTAATATTTTTGTTTAAATTAGGCTTGTGTAAATGTGGTTCAAATTTTCTATATCTGTTCTGTCGTTAACAATGTTTTTATCTTTTTTAATTTCAATCATTTTCTTTATCTGTAATTTTTGGTAATTCATATCTTTGTTTTTATTATGGTACTGTTATAATCAAAAGAATGTTTTTCGTCCTGTGTGTGTTTGTATATTTATGGCCATTTAATCTATTCTTCAGCAATTGGCTCATCATGCCTATATATTTTTTGGGACAATTTGGCCAAGGGATCGAATATATTATATTTGATTTATTCATGAGAGGAGTTTTACTTTTTAAATTTGTGAACAGTGTATTTAATTTATTATGTGACTTGTGGCATACGATAATATCATGCTTTTTTAAAAGGTATTTTATTTTTTCTGACAACTCATTAGTGTAAGGTAATGCTACATATTTTTGCTGTTTATGTTCTATGCTTTTTGTTATTACGTTATTATAAAATTTATATGTTCGTTTATTAATTATTTTTGTGATAGTTTTTCACTGAAATTTTTGCAGTATTTTTAGTCGGAATTCTGGAGACGTTAGGGAGATAGCACGGTCAGACAGACCGATTATAACACTATTTTTTTGAGTTTTTGAATGATTAGAGAAACACAAAGACAAAATAAAGAAAAAATGATATAATCTGTGGTTCAAAAACCAAGAATATATATATATATATATATACATTATATATACATATATATATATATATATATATATATATATATATATATATATATATATATATATATATATATATATATATATATATATATACGCTTTATGTTAGAATTCCGAACGAGTTTTGGCGTTGAAACGGTTAAATAAAATATATTTTATGACGTATTTAACAGTACTTTGAAAAACCTATTCAACAATGGGAATTTCTACTTTTTATACAAGGGGAGGTACCGTATTTTTTTCCTAATTTCGCCTTAGATTACTTTTTGGTTTATTTGAAGCAAGAACAAAATTTCATTATAAAAATTGAAAAACTAACGAAGTTATAAGGCTGTGACATTCAGACGATTGGACATGAATGAATATGACGAAAAAGGCAAAGTAAGCACATCATATACCCATATCTTTTTTTTGATACATTAAGGACACTGCCAATTGACAAGGCGGTGACAACAAGCTAACAAAAGTGATGAATATTATTGCTTACGACAAAATGTTCCAAATTGTACAATTCTTATAAGCTTCTTTCTTCTCTTCTTCTGTTGGTGCCTATCCTCTGTGGATGTTGGCAATCACATTGGCCCATATGACCTTATTGACAGCTGTTCTAAATAAATGTACCGTCGTCATTCCTGTCCATTGTCTGATATTCCTCAGCCATGATGTTCGTCGGCGACCCTGAGTTCTTTTACCCTCTATCTTACCTTGCAAAATTAACTGAATTAGTTGGTATTTCTCATTGCGCATTACATGCCCTAAGTATGATATCTTTCTGATTTTCACATTGCGCATAATTTCTGGGTCTTTTTTCATACGTTGCATCACGGTGTTATTTGTGACATGATGGATGTATGAAATTCTGAGCATGCGGCGGTAACACCACATTTCGAAGGCTTCCAGTCGTTTAGATGTTGTTTCTGTCAAAGTCCAGGCTTCCACTCCATATAGAAGAGTTCAAAATACATAACATCTCAAGACTCGTGTTCTTATATCAATGTTCAAGTGCATATTGCACAGGATCTTTCTGAGGCGGTTGGAGACAGCTCTCGCCTTCTCTATGCGGCATCTAATCTCCTGTGAGTGGTCCTATTCTCTGTTCAGACTACATCCTAGATACGTAACTTTGTCAACAGTTTCCAAAGTTTCATTATTTGCTCTAAATTGGTGGTGTATTTCGTCATTTTTGCTTACTATAAGGATTTTTGTCTTTTTACAGTTTAATTTCATGCTGTATCTTTCACAGGCTTCCACTACGCAGTCTATTAGTGTTTGCAGATCCTCTGCATTATCGGCCAACAGAACTGTGTCGTCTACATATCTTAAATTGTTAATGCTTTCACCATTAATTCTTATGCCCTCTTTCATTCCACTGATAGCTTCCCTGAACAGCATTTCCGAGTACGTATTGAATAACGTCGGTGATAAAATACAGCCCTGACGAACTCCCCGTTTTATTGTAAATTCTTGTGATGGTTCGTTGCCTACACGTACAGTCGCCCTTTGCTGTGAGTAAAGGTTTCTAATAAGGCGTAAATCCTTGTCATCGATACCAGATTCATTTAATATTTGAAGCAGTTTGTGATGTTGCACTTTGTCGAATGCTTTCTCGAAATCGATAAAACATGCATAGACATTGCAGTTTACGTCCCGAGCTCTTTGTATCAAAATTTGAATAGAAAATAGAACTTCTCGTGTTCCAAGTCCATTTCTAAAGCCAAACTGGACATTGCTAACGTTTTCTTCAAGTTTTCTATATATTCGAGAGTGAATGATACTGAGAAGGATTTTCACCGCATGGCTCATTAAGCTTATAATTCTGTAATCAGAGCATCTGGTAGCATTTGTTTTCTTAGGAAGAGGAATGAAGGTGGAAACTAGCCAATCTCCAGGCAATTCGCCAATTTCGTAAATTTTATTAAGTAGACTTGTTAGGAGTTTAAGTTGGTCATCTTCAAATAGTTTTAGTATTTCTGGTTGTATATTATCCGGCCCAGGTGACTTATTGTTTTTTAGTCGTTTTATTGCATATGTTACTTCGCTGAGTGTTATTTCTGGTCCAGAAAATCCAAGGACATCTGTTTCTGTCTGCTGTTCTTCATCGAATAATTCTCCCATATATTCCTCCCATCTTTCAAGTATTTTTTCACTCTCGTACAGCAGATTGTTGTGTTTGTCCAGTACTGAATTATTGCTGCGTGAGTTGTTTCCTCTGGTTAGGGCCTTGATTTTCTTATGCAAGTTAAAAATGTCATGTTTTTGTTCTAAGGATTCGATTTCTTTACATTCGTTTTGTAGCCACAACTCTTTTGCTTCCTTGATCCTATTGTTAATAACTTTGTTTATGTCTTTGTACCTTCTTTCATTTTTATGTCTGTATTTTCTTCGCTCTTCCATGAGTTCTAATATTTCTTCTGTCATCCACGGATGTTTCTTTATATTTTTTCCTTCTTTTAGTTTATTATCCACTATTGAATTACAGACATTTTTTATCTTCTTCCACATATCATCCACATTTATGTTCTCCTTGTTAATATCCGTGGCTATGCTCGTTATTTTGTTGTTCAATTCCTCTTTGACTTCGTCTCTTGTGGTGTTATCTTTCAATCTCTGAATGTCCGGTCGTTTTTGGAATTTTCCTTTCCAGATCTTTTTTATGTGTAGTCTAATCCGGCACAGCAAAAGATTATGGTCTGAAGGGACATCCGCTCCCGGATATGCTTTTGCGGATTTTACGGAATTCTGAAATCTTTTGTTTATGATGATATAGTCTATCTGGTTTCTTATCACTTTTTGGGGACAATCAGCTGGAGACTTCCATGTGTAGAGTCTTCGAGGCGGTAACTGAAAAAAGGTGTTCATTATCGCACTGTCCATTTCTTGGCAGAACTGAATAAGACGATCCCCTCTATTATTTCTCTTGCCCAGTCCAAATTGGCCTACAGTATTATCTACTACTCCCTTGCCTACTTTAGTGTGTGTGTCCCAGCAGGACATTGATTTCTTGTTTTTTGGTGTGTTTAAGAGCTTCTTTTAGCTGTTCATAGAAAATTTCTATTGCCTGCTCTGAACTTTCCGAGGTTGGAGCATATGCTTGTATAATATTCATATTAAATGGTTTGGCATTAATTTTAAGTAGTGCAACTCTATCCGATATGCCTATAAAACTGAGTACACAACTGTTAACCTCTTTGTTGACTATAATAGCTACTCCGTTTTTGTTTCTTGTTGTTGTATCTCCGCAGTAGTATACCGTGTGATTGTCTATTTCATAGATGGCCCACATCTAACTTCGCTGCATCCAAGAATATCTATGTTGAGTCGTCGCATCTCCTTAATTACATTATTTACCTTGCCGGCTTGGAATAGACTTCGTACATTCCATGTACCAATCTTTTTGTCGCGTTTTAGTGTAAATTTATCGGGTAACCGGGGGATTCTTAGCACCCTCTCCTCACTTAAGAGGTGCCCGGGACTGAGGGCCGTTCCTAAGTAGACTTGATCCATTGTGATTATTCTGGGGATGTAATTAGCTAGGTAGTTTCCCCTTGCTTTCCTAGCTTTTATGTCAGCCGACTCTAACATGAGTACCGACGCTGTTTGCAGCCGCCCACTCTAGGTCAGACGCTGCTGTGTTAGTTAGTTTTGGTCCGCCTCGAGTATTTGATTTCCTCGGTACCACTCATATCTGAGAGGCGTTCCCCTATCCGCCACCTGGGGAAGCGCCCGATGGAGGACTAACAACCCCACACGGGCTTATAAGCTTATAAATGACTAATTACAAATTATTACATTTCGTTCAATTTCTACTTCCCAAAACGTGATAAAATACTTTTTGATCAAGGTGATCAATGAAAATGATAAATAATGTTGTTTAGAAAGAATGGGCTGTTAATAGACCTTAAAATTTATACCAGACTATTACCAACCAAATCTACAATTTTTCCATAGCTGAATATATAACATATTATTAATAAAATTAATGCTAAAAAATCAACATAAAATGAACAAAATAAAATCCATCACCTAAAAAATATTCCCATTTGGAATCCAAATATTTCACGAAACAAATTTTGTTATTGTCCGAAAGAAACAGTTGTTTTCTTCGATTCGCATCCGGATAATTTTCCCCCAGGGTAATTTTTCCAGCGGACATCCCATGAAATCCGAGCATTAGGTCAGTTTGCGTCAGTGCATTGGGAGCCATTGCGATAAAATTGTTAAGGGTATTGGGAAAATCTAGTGTGTATACTGTCGATATTTTTAGCACTTTGAATGCACAATTTTTGTTTGCGAAAAATTTAGCATCGGCAATAGATAGAGAGCATAATGGTAGAAAAATATGCTGAAGATGACTATAATCGGAGATTATGTATGTTCGTATACAAGCAATTTAGTTAAAATACGTAAAGACGTAAACATTTTAAAAAAAGTCGCAATGAACCAGATAGAGACTACTCGGTTGATAATTAAGTTCAGTGAAGCCACATTTGCTAAAAGCAGTTTGTTTTTGAACAGCAGAAATAAGTTTTGGGACCATCTTGAAAATTATGCAGTATTTGCATTATTCTTAATACTATTGTTTTGAAAAATCATTTCTTGCTACCAATGAATGAATGATTGAATGAATGAAAAAGAGGTGGTGATACTAGATCATCGATGCCTAGGCCTCCATTGGGCCCTTTACATCCCACCATATCTGCAAGTGATTCGAGGCTGATCGCCTTTGCGAATCCAAGCAGTCTCGTTAGTTGAACTTACTTAACTGCTTCCGGTAACAAAATTGTATCTCCGAAATATCACAGTTTGGTCAAATTGTTATTTTTTTATGAAATATTTTTGTTACGAAGGTGTTTTTATTTTACATTATATTTATTTTGGATTTACAATGGCCGTTGATGATAATTATGAAAAGTATATATTAGGATGTTTTATACGCAGCAATGAATGTCCCCAAGGAGCTTTTGAATTATATTTCAATTGGTAATATAGTTACCATTAGGATAACTTCTTATATCTGGCGATCATTTTGGTTCACGTTAGGTATCCAGAAAGGAGGCAACCCTTTCCAGAAATATTTGCTCGTTTAAAAAGAAATCTACTTGGACACCGATCTTTTATTCAGCCGTGTCCCAAAAGATACTTAAAGAAAACAAGGAGAGAAAAGAAACAAATGTGTTATTTTACACAGTAGCCACAACTTCATTTGCCTATAGAGAAATAGAGTAAGAAGTTGGTGTAGCAAAATCTGACCCTGAAAGAATTTTGAAAAAGTATAAATACCATCCATATAAATTTAAAATGATGATGAAAATTTATACCCCGGAGATGACGAGCGCTGAGTAACGTTTAGTCAATGTATTAGAACAAATCCGCACCAACGTATCTTTTTGTACATTTGTTATCTGATCTAATGAATGTTATATTTGAAATGTGGAAATTTTTAATCGTCACAACACGAGGAATTGGCCTGCAGAAAATCACCATTTAATTTTGAAAAAGGCACAACAAGGGCTCTTCGGGGTTGGTGTATCTAGTTTTATTTTGGGCCGACGCATAGCCTACAGGATATATGGAGGTGGTCTCACAGCACGTTGATATCTAGAAATCATTGAAGAAATTATTCCAGATTTGCTTGAAAATGTTACATTGGCCCATTTTAATTCCATTTATCTTCAAGAAAACGGTGACTCGAGCCACAACTCTGGGCTGTTAAGGGCATTTCTGAACAATAACTTTCCTCAAAGATGGATAAGTACCAATGGGTCAGTAAGATGACCCCCACAATCTCCCGATATTTCCGTTTTGGATTTTTTTTGTGGGGTTTTATGCAAAATCAAGTGTAAAAAACACGACGCGAATCTATAGCGGAATTTCGAGAGGCAATTGGTTTGGCCTTCCAAACTCTCGATTCTTTTAAATGTAATTAGAAGAATAACAAAAGTCTGCTGATATTGCATTCGAAAAAACGGCCGTCATTTTGAAAACCATTTTCAAAAACTCTTGGTTGTTTTTAGATTCAGTGTTTTTTTTTGTAATTGTTACTTTAGTTTTATGAAATAATATTGTTCTTGTTTCTTTGTAAACAAATTTCAGTATTCCGGTTTTATAATAACAGTGTTATTTAAAGTAAAAAATGTAATAATAATTAAGTGTTTACAATTGAAAATATTGAAAAACATTAAAATTAACTTTTAAAGGATCTAATCATTGGTATAATTATTATTGTCAAAATTTTTGGTTTGTTTCTTATAAATTGGCTATGGCCCACTGTTAAAATAAAGTAAACTATTGAAAATATCGAATCCTTTCCTTGTTTTTCGAAATAAAATAAACACATTATATATTTTTGAAAAGCCTAAATTATACTTAACCAATATTAAAAATAATAACCCTGTATATTATTTTAAATATAGGTTGAGTATAATTTAGGTTTTTCAAAAATATATAATGTGTTTATTTTATTTTGAAAAACAACTATTTAAAAAATAATAATATATAACATATCTTAAAAACTAAACTTTTTAGAAAAAAACTGACTGTACCACTGAAGTTTAGGTAAAAAAACTGTATAAAAATCAGTTTTAGCTTTTTGATAGATTAACGCATAACGAGGTGTGTCTAAAAACGCGGATTTTGTTAAATAAAAACTAGACCCATGACAAATTTGACACCGGGATCTTTCTTTTCGTTAAAAAGTAGGACATAAAGTGAAAATCATAGCACTATATCTTTGATATACCCTCTAAAAATGTCGAAGATGGAATACCCCGTACAATATTTATATATATATATATATATATATATATATATATATATATATATATATATATATATATATATATATATATATAAACAAAATAATTTTAAAATAAAAATAAGAAATTCTCGGTTATGCGGACAAAGAACGTTGATAAATATTACTCTTATGCTAAAAAGTGCGGAGAACTCCAAGGAACATCGAAAAACCCCGGGTCCGAAAAAATACGACAGCGCTGTTTCGCCCTAGTGTGGGAGATCCTTGCTACGAGACTTTACTTAAACTATGGAATTCATAGTTCGTTTGGTTGCCGATGCAGGATAATGCGACCTCTATCCTTAGAGTAGCAAATTTCATGTGTCAGTTTTGATATATTTCTTTTTTAATTTAATTGTTGATTTGTGTTATTCTTATGTTACTGAGTGAGCCATCGAGATGTCGCCACTGTGTCTTATTTATTATTTTTCAACCGTGAAATCTGTTTATGGGGCATAGATACGAGTTTGTACCAAATGCAATGGCCTGATGATTCCCACACTAGGACAAAACAGCGCTGTCGTCATTTTTCGGGTCTGGAGTTTTTCCATGTTCTTTGGACTCCTCCAAACTTTTTAGCATGAGAGTAATATTTATCAACGGTCTTTGTCAGCATAGCTGAGAATTCGTATATTTACTATATATATATATATATATATATATATATATATATATATATATATATATATATATATATATATATTCGTATTCCGCTAAGGTCACTGTACCTAGCGAGAATTACGAATAATCTAAAAATTTGGGGTGTTTCGTCCCGGTGCCAGCCTTAGAACTCTTCAGTGGGTTTCGGTTGACACCTTCCCAGACACCCGTTGTCGTACTATATAATATTTGTGATATTTTGAACTTAAATTGTAGCGGGAATTGACGGTGAGATGTAGTTTACATAACACCCCCGTCTCTAGACAATAAACCTTCCTTGGGCATCGGAGATTTGTACTCCGGATCCCGATTATAAGGAAGGTATGATTGTTTATTGGGGCCTGAGAACTGCGGGGATTAACACCCCGTCGCGGATTCGGTGCGGCTACGCACCCATGCTACTTGACGCCACAAGTGCACGGTCCCCACCAGGGATGCCATTTCATATTCCGCTAAGGTCCCTGTACCTAGCGAGAATTACGAATAATCTAAAAATTTGGGGTGTTTCGTCTCGGTGCCAGCCTTAGCCTTATATATATATATATATATATATATATATATATATATATATATATATATATATATATATATGTATATATATATATATATATATATATATATATATATATATATATATATATATATATTATATTACTGAATTAAACTTAATTAGATCCCATGGAGAACTCACGCAAGATCAGCGAAAAAAACACATATTTGTCTCCTACGACCCGACAATACGAAGTATGTAAAAATCCTCGAAAAGTTCGGAAAATTCTTCAGGTTAGCTCAGGTCAGTTCAGATTAGTTTAGTTATGATTTTCGTTTTTAGATCAACCTAGCTTACCGAACGATCTGTTTATGTTTGTCATCTCGATTCTGCACGTTTACACACATGTATGTATATTTTTTTAAAGAAATGATCGGAAAATACAACTTATATGCATGAAAATAATTTTCTTTTTTCGGAAAAACCACGCGAGATCGGCAAAAAAATAATAACATATTCATGTTCATCGAAAAATTCCGAAAATTGCATGTTTCCCCCTTCTCCAAGTTCGTGCTCAAAAAATGGTAAACTTGTAGAATTATTTTTGAATATACAAGATTAATCTGTTAAGAAACGCGGGGCGTGTGCTTATAAGAAGAGATCTGCGTTAATAGCAGAAGCTAGAGCAGAATATTATTCTTGTATAGATACATATCATTCCTGCATAGATACCATCTTTCGCGATCGTAAACATACATTATTGCAAAACCTCCTCTTCCATCCAAGACGAATCTCGCACTGCGCGCGCTAAAACGTGCTATTAGAAAGTGAACCGGAGCCGAACCCGGAGTCGCCGAACAATTCTGCCGTCCGCAGGAGCAAGAACAGATCCTGCCGGTATTTCTCGCGGTTCACAGTTGAAAATCGACGATACGACGCTAGTTTAGCGCGGTTTTCGTCGCGATTTTGTCGGGGAGTTTTAAAAGTTTGCGGAAGTTTTTTTATGTAATTTGTCTCTCTTTTTATGGTGAATTTTTTGAAGGATTTTTAATATACGAATGTGCATGGGAGATTTTTTAAAGGTAAAATATTATACTTATAATTCTTGGTTTATTTTTCGCGTCTTAGTTAAAACTTTTGAAATTTACTAAACTGGAAACTTTGAGGTGAGAAATTAAAATTTTCATGTTATTTCTAAAAAAAACACCCTTATGTAAATATACACGGCGAGAAATAAATAGTAGTTCCTTATTGCTACTAGTTTTCTATCTGATTAAATTTTATTAGTAAAACAACTAGAAATACTAATTTAATTGCAAAAGTTTATTAAAAATTATACAGATACTGTGTAAAAAATATTTTCCCCAATTTTAACATCAGTTTGTTTAAAATAGGGATAAAATGAAAGTACGATGTACCATTATAACCTTCGTGTATATCACTACAAAAACGAAAGAAAATTGTCCAGGTTCATGAATCTGTACATCCATGTCAATCTTCAAAACTACAAAATAAATTTTGATTCGGTTCTCATCATTTGTTAGACCGTGTCCCGAGGGAAATATTGAAACATACTACATCGAGATTTGCTTTATAATCGTCGAGCAATGACTATTGTTCCATAATAAGACGCAGAGGCGCTCTCTCGATTTATGCTGACTAAGCATTTTAAGATACATTAAAATAATATATGTCGAGTTGTATGTGGCCCAGTTACACGTAACCCCAGGCAAAATCTGTCAATGCTGGCGCTTAAAGTGATTTTATAGAAAAAGAACATGATTGTTCACTCGGGCACAGTTATTTTATTTTCTTAGATAATATGAGGAACTATTTTTATGTCTGCATGATTGACCTCAACTGCGGGAGCGGCTTGTCATAAAGAACGATCATGACAGCTTGCAGTTTCGCCACCTAGCGACCAGAATCAAAAGTAATTTTTCACTTTTATATAGTCCATGAGACTTTAGAATATGTAAAAAAGTTTCAGCTAAAATTTGATTATAATTGGTTCGGTAATTCTTGAGATTCTTAGAAAAATATTATTATTTCATAGTTTTCATTTAGAACCCTAACATAAGCTTGGTGATGCTGGGGTGGGTCTCTACTATGGTAAATATTCACACTTCATATATCCTAATTTTAAATTCGGAAAATTACTTTTTATCCCCAGAATGCGGTAAAGGGCGTGTTTGGTATGGAGAAAATTGACCTACACATTTACCTCTATGTATGGGCTGTACCTTTTTGAAAATTTGATTCTATCCGGCGTAAACAAGAATATTTATGACCCAAAATTATTTTGCTCTATGTTCGTTTTCCCTTCCACGTAATATAAATAACTGTTAATATTATTCCTTGAACGCAAGGGTAACGAACATCTTTTTTCAGTTCTTACTATAAATTTATTGCTGCTAAATCATAACACATTAAGAAATTATGAATTTACAAAAAACAAAGCGAATATTTCTGATATGCTTTTTCAAAATCTGCAAGTTGGCCGTACGAAAAATCCTTAGGTCAAATAATTGAAACAAAACTATTACTTTTAAATTGATTTCCTGGATATTTACTATAGTATTTTTACCAAAAATTGAGACACTAACCTTAAATAATGGCAAATTTTCAATACTTCATTTATTTCATGTCCACGTTAGTCGGAGTCGAATTTCATTAAGATATATTTGAGATTAAAGTAATTTACAATGTATTACAATAGTAATAAATATTAGCATGTATGGAAGCGGTAATTCCTTTCATTATGAAATATTATGTGTTTAAGAGCTGTTATAAGCTCGGATATTCAAGTGTCTTGGGCCGATCTTCGGAAAGAAAATAGAAATACGGCATTATCGTAACTATTAACAATGTCATTATCGGTTTTGTATTTGCTATTATCAGATCTATGCCTCCTATAACGCTTTATAATGTTTTGTTTTCTGTGCCGTTGCTATCTTTCATTGTTCTTTGTTAGGCGTTTTCCATGCACTGATGGGTATAAGTCTCTCTTAAACTTTTCAGCCTGTTCTATTTTGGGTCAGTTGATTCCTACTATTTCTTTTAAATCGTCAAATTATCTTTGTAGGGTCTTCCTACGCTTCGATATTCATGCTCAAAACTCTTTTTAATTTTCGGTATGCTCCCTTACAAAGACGTTTTCTCCGGGACGGTTCCAATATTTGAGAGTTGTTCCAGATAACAACGTCTTTAAATACCAAAGTTTAGACGAGATGACAACTTCTTATCTAATACCTTTATTTTATTTTTTTTTTTGTTAAATTTCATACGTTTATTTTTGAAATAAAGTTAATGTATCTTGAGTCTATTCTAGCATTGCTCATTGCTAATTTGTTGACAGTATCAAAAGCTTTTTGGAAATCTACGAATGCTATTTATTTGCAGAAATTCTCTCAAATCATCGATCCATCTGTCAGGGAGTCTTCCTTGGCTGTGTCTGTCTATTCTTGGCCGCTAGATACTTGTATTCCATCTGTCATCTTTTATCCTATTAACATGTCCTGCCCATTTCCATTCATGTGATACTTCAGTTCTCTTATATATTTTCAAATTTTTAAGCCCACGATATTCTTAATCTCCATTGTGTTCTTTTGAACTGATTTCCTTGTAAGAGTTAGAATCTCTGTTTTATAAGTTGTGATTGTCAATCACAAAGTTGTTTTTAGCAGAGTCGCTATATATATCATTTTTCTTTATTTTGTCTTTTCTTGGGTTTAGGTTCTATATTTAATAAATATACCAAACGGTTGACGTTTCGCCCTTTATTCAAGGCATTTTCAAAATTCCTTCCTCCCTGACATTTTGCTGTTCTGTTACTAAATGATATATATATATATATATATATATATATATATATATATATATAGGTGTGGAAAATCGAGAACAGAACTTCTTAAAAAAAGGGAACGTAACAAAAAGCGACGAACAACCCGTTTAGCCATGTTGAAGAAGTGAAATAAAGCATACTGTTGTATTGTAGCTTGCTTCCTGGTTTTTAGAAAATAAATTCGAAAAACGTCTAATGTGGTTCAACGCTTTAAAAATAAAATAAAAAGAATAATTGTATTTCCATGAATAAAATATTACGGTTGACTTCAAGGTACATTTTAAATATAATATTATAATAATAAATACATGAATATCGATAATCTTTAAAAATGCGAAAGTACTTTTTCCTGTATGCTTAGGACTTCTTA
Organism: Diaprepes abbreviatus; assembly: GCA_034092305.1. Lineage (NCBI taxonomy): Eukaryota > Metazoa > Arthropoda > Insecta > Coleoptera > Curculionidae > Diaprepes > Diaprepes abbreviatus. Next base: position 9,760,443 of record JASJET010000023.1, on the reverse strand, counting down.
ACAAATACTAATGCAAATAATTTGTAAGTAATATAATATTTATGGATTAACATAAATGAATAAATAATACGACTGTAATGCAAAAAATAAAAAAAAGAACATTTTATTCATTGCCTTTTTTATTAACAACTCTTTTCTCAAGTCACAATACGTACGAATTATTATCCGAATCATTACGACGTCAAAAAACAGTGTAAGGATCCGTCGACGCCAAAAATTTTGGAACAGATTCTCCATATCTTTTTCTCGAGAAGATTTTCGGGCAAAGTCTAGGTGATAGTTTCTTATCAACTTGTCCGTTGATTTTTGTGCATCTTTCGACTATCGGTAATATTACAAATGCTATGATGTCTGGTTAATGAAGTAAGTAATTTGTAGATTCCTGTTGGCATGTTGTACCAATATTATTCTTTGAAGAACAATCTTGTTGTTTGAAGTGTGTATTCCCTAATCTTCTTTATTGCAGTTTAATATCCGCTTCCAATAGTTTACAAAATGATGGGAAAGCGGAGGACCAGTTTTCGCTTTACTTTTGTTATAATAGCTGACTCATCATTGTTCTCGAAGAAACGTCGAGCCGTGTTGTCATCTTTAGTGCTTCCTAATCCTTTCTTTGGCATGTTAACGAGAAGTCCTAATCTCTCCTATTGGATGGTAGCCTTTGTCTGTGCTTTCACCTTTTTGTCTTTCTGCTTACAGGCTTACCACTTCTGTGTGTCACGTTGATATGACAAATACAAGCAGCACTCGAAGAATCGAATATATGCGTGTAGAGTTAACAGTCGTAGCTTGAAATACTCTGTATTTACTGGAACACAGTATCAATGTTGTTGAATTGAGATGTTGTTTGGCAGAGGTAACAACTTTGGACCGATTTCGTTCCAGCCACAGCATTCACCTAGCCGTCTGTCATCGTCAAAGATAAGTTGTACTGTACTGAAGGTGGGGTGGCAAAGGGAACTCTTTTATATGGTGCAAGTTGTTTAGTTCATAATTTTCTTTTTTCTTTAAAGACTTGTTCGGTTTCTGTTGAGTTTCCGTGTTAACACCTGCTAATTTTATATATATATATATATATATATATATATATATATATATATATATATATATATATATACATATACGATTTTCACTGGTGTAGTATGTGATTAAAAGCTTTCGGGTTTCTCTCGTGTGAGTTGTGAAGATCCAGGTACGTGGCTGGAGAAATGTTGAGGTTTCGATAAAATCTCATTCATCTTTTCCAAAGCGACGTGGTTTGTAGGCTGAAGGCCGACTGATGCTTGCGAGTTCTGGGCAGCTGATTCTGTGTACTCGCCGAGGCCTGTGATTGGCTCGTTGGTTTTGATCAGTCAGGATGCGTGTTTGGCTGCGTGTGACTGGACCATCTGTTTCCTGTATTCCGTGATGTTTTCTCTGTATTTTCAATGATAACTTTATTTGTTGCGATGTTTTTTGGGGTAATAATTTTTAGTTTTACTCGAAAATTTACTAATATGTTTTTCAATGTACTTGGTAGTCTTTGGCTGTCATCTCGGTTGTTTAAGTTTTTTGGTCTCTTTTCTATTTCTATAGCTTCTTTTTAATTCTTACGAATAGCTTGTTACTGTGTGCTAGCATTTTGATGATATTAAAACCTACTTTATGTCCTGTGTTGATGACATGGTCGGCTAGTGAAGAAGTGGTTTGTTTTTGTCTGACAGCGTCGTTGTGTCCATCCCGTCACGCGCTGATTTTTTTGTTGGTCTGTCCGATGTACCAGAGGTTATATTCACCGCATCGAACTTAATAGATTTCTTGATTTTTAAGTGTAATTTTGTCTTTGGGTGATAGTAAGAAGTGTTTTATTTTCCGGCCTCTTTTGAGAACGGGGTAGGCATTATGTTGTATTAGAATTTTGCTAATTTTGACTGTGGTGCCTTTGACATAGGGCAAGACTGCTTTTTTCGTTTCTGTATTTTGTTCAGTTATTGTTCCTCTGGGCCATATGTCTTAGTTTTTAAAATTTCTTAATATTGTATTTTCCGAAATCCAAAATTAGAGCATTTTGACTTTTATTCCATAAGCGATTGTCAAATTGTATTTTTATTGCAATTTTTCCTTATCTTTATTATATTTGAATTACTTTCATAAAGGAAACTGAATTTATTCTAAAGTTACTCGCGAAACGAAGCTAAAATACAAGGTCTCCACTGAATATTAATCTTTCTATAATTAGGGTTTTGTTTCATCTAAAGACGGTAATGTGAAAGAGTGACAAATGGACGGTGGAAAGAGACTCCAGGAAATTAGTTTATAGTCTTGTACATGTATTGGTTAATTCGTTTTGTATTTAAAATTTATATTATTTTAGCCTTCCAAAAAACTAATTAAAATGAAACAGGTATGACAGAGTAATCTTACCCATCTTTGCAAATATTAAGATAAATATAAAAATGCTAGGTCAGTGATTTTACCATACAACTTAAAATAAATATTTTTAATGCATATTTAGTCGTCAATTAACTTATGTTAATTCAGGAAGTAATATTAGATAATAGCCGCAGACTATTATATTCAAATGAAACTACTGACCATGGTAATAAAAGATCACTTCCTTAACTTTAATTGATATACCCTTACACCATACACCTTTCCCCCGTCTAAAAATTTGTATAATTTATGTATTATATAAGCATAAAATATGGTTTATACAAGGTTTGGTGAAAAGAGACTTTTTAAGAAAATCGAAAAAAATGTATTTAGTGTGTTTATTGCTGGCATATAATAGACCGACGTATTTATATTTTGTTGGAAAGTTATTTAACATACTCAACTTAGTAGATATAATAGAAATATTAGGGTAAAAAATATCGATAAATAATGGTAAAAAGTTATAGAAAACATGAATGTTCAACGCACGGCACATATTAAAGTCAACAATGAACTTATCAAAACAGTACCTGAACATATTGACATTACACTAGGAGATTGGCTCAGTCTCTACCTGATTATGAATACAATAAACGAGAAACCAGCCAATTATCACGGTTATAGAATGGGAAATACATTTTTTAACATCATATGTTACATCGATGACACCGTACAAATTGTAGACTCAGAGAACAATCTGCAACAATTTATACACCACTTTAATTAGATAACAGAACAACTGAAGAAGGTAATTATTGCAGACAAAATAAAGAACACGGTAATATCAAAAGAGCTGCTACGATATAAACTGGAAATAAAGAAAACCAGTGCGGAAATCACTAGTAATAAAAAACTAGAAAAAGAAATGTGACCCATTTAAAGAAAGCCGCATGAATCAGGATGTTTAAGGGACATAATATGAATTAATAGATACATGAGTACAGATAGTAAGACTACAGTATATGAAACCATCGTTTGATCAATAATGACACATGACTATGATGAGAACAACTGAGATAAAAACAATAAGAACGGTATCAGGAAAAACGTTAAAAAACAGGATAAGGGGGAATAATGTAACATTCAAGACGTGTCATCATAGGTAAGAAAGGAAGAAATTTTTGGAGTAACTACATAGAACAAATGAACGGCAACAGACTCGCAAAGAAAATAAACTTCCCTTAAAAAAGCTTCCAGGATCATACATTCGTTGCGGCAGCATTGTACCAGGAGTATTCCGGACCAAGTGAAAGACGAAAAATAAGTTTATTTATTTCACGATAAATTATCTGGTCCCTCAAACAACTTATGTCACTTGTTCAAATGAGCTCGAGCTTTGTACTTGTTTTTTGGCTCATTTAGCAAAAAAAAAAGTATCATTCTCAGAAAATTCTGGTTTGATCCTAGAGACACAACTTTGGAATTAATAAAACCCAGATATAGAACCTTTATATCTGTAAGAGGAGTAGTTATCTTCAGAAACTAAGAAAAATTTTCTATTTTTGCCGATTTGGTGTACAAAAGAACACAATTTTTTAAATCTTGTGTTTTAAGGAATAATCGACCTATTGTTAAACTTGTTAATTTAAATATCTTAATGTCAACTTAAGTCAGCTCCAAAGTTGCCGTGTTTCAACAAATGAACTGAGATATTAAAGATAAAAACCTAGAGATAAAGCTTTGGAACGAGCAAGAGTAACAGTTATTCCAATTGAAGAAAACACTTTCCTTATTCCTGTATTTTAAGTTCCTATATTTGGTTGACTTATTGTTGCATAGCTCAGTTTTAAGTTAGAACTAGACCATTTCAGTGAAGCTGACTGTACTTCGTAGATATAAATTTACATTTATTTGACGCTTGTAATGAAACGTATCGACATCCTTGGGATTTAATTTATTTCTTTTTAGTTTTTACGTATTATTTTTAAAAAGATAAACGTTGTTTTATAATCAGGTAAACACAGTTTCCTTTTGTTCCAGACTCCTTTATATTCCGAAACAATGTATTTCTAAAATTTAATCAGCTGCATAGGGTCGCTTATTATTAACGGTAAAAAAGATTTGTTATATATAAACCAGGTTAATTGGGTACGTAAGGGTAAAAACAAATTTTGTATAGGACATTTGGATATTAGCCAAATTATGGTGATTCGAAAAGTAACTTAAACCTTACATCCCTTTGTTAAAGAAGGGTTTCATCAGTAGATTTGTAGGTCAATAGTTGAAATTTGGGAAGTATTTTATTAAAGAGTATTTATAATAATTAAAAAATCGAAATAACTAATTTTCCTCTTTTTTTGATATTTTGGGTCCGGTGCGATATAACATTATGAACTACATAGAAATATTAGACTGTATTTTGATATTTTGGTTGGAAAAGTGGGTTAACGATGGACTTGTTATGCTTTTGTATAGTTTGAAAAATAATAGCTGTCTTAATTTATTTAAAGCAAACTCAACAAATGTTTTTTTTTGCGATTAATATGTATCTGTACAAGGTGTTCGGTAAATATCTACTAATCTCTAGAAACGGTACAGGAAAAGTCAAAACACTTGTGCTATTGACACATTTTTTTCATAAATTTCCTTCTAACTTATTGGACACGCAACAAACGGATGATTAACATTAAAGTCTTTTTGACTCAATGGAATTGCGTAGGTTTCCCCCATGAATCTGACAAAAATTGTTTTGGAAAATCTATAACAGCCTTTTAATCGACACCCGAGGTTCGGATGATAAGTATCCAGCCTAATTAATAACAAAATAATTTTTTTTTGAGTTTCTTCGATATTATTTTTCAATATAATCTACATTCAACACATTTTTTATACTAGCCTTGTAATTTTTATATTGTAATTTGTCAATCTCCTGAAAATATCCATTCACAGCATCAATAACTGTCTTGTTGCTCTTGAATTAATGTCCAACAAGCCTTAATTTGAGGTTAGGAAATAGATGATAATCTCTCGGTATTGAATTCGGCAAATAAGCTGTTATTGTAAACTTCAACGCATTAATTTTAGCCATTGCAATAAGTGAATGTGCTTTGAAGTTAGCACCCACCTTGGACAGAGCTTTCTTATTTCCAACCAATTATCTAAAATATTTCTTACATATTATTTTGATATTCTAGAAGTCTCAGCTGTCTTAAACGCTTTTAATTTACTGCCTTTCAGTACGATCTAACTTTTTTTTTCTATCGTTTCAAGAGCTGGCACCTCAGCAGGACGTTCGGAGCGTGGTTCGTCCTCAGTGATCTTAATGCGGTTTTTAAGTTCATAAATTTACTCTTTTATCATTATATATGACGGAGAATTGATTTCATGTCTTGTTTGATTTAAAATGGCGTTAAAAGTTTTAAATAGAAGTTATAGTTTATAGCCATGCGTTTTTCCAGCTTTTCCATTCCTGTGAAATAAACAAGTTCGTCTCGCTTCAAAAGCTTTCTAACGTAGATTAAACTAGCTATTAACCTATATTTTAATGTAATCAAATAAAGGTAGTATAAAATGCCAGTAAGCATTGACACTATTTGGAAATTTGGCCCACCCTCGTATAGAAAATAGTTTAATTACTATAATAAATTTCAACTTCCTATGTCAAACCATTTTTGAGAAAAAGGGCTGTGATAGACAAAGGCATGAAGAACCCTGTAAGGGTTCCATTTTTTATTTTAAGATATGCAACCCGAAAACAAAGACATTATAGATATTATTAATTAATGAAAACTATATAATATATTTTTAACACAATCCACAAGACAGATTTTATTCAAGGTTTTAGATAACTTTCGCGTTTTCTACTTACTATTCAAAAATCTTGTTATTTTGAATAAACTTGTAGTAATAATGTATTAAATATTTTAAAGACTAGACAGGAAAAAAATGTCATTAATATTTAATGTGTTAGATTTCATTTTTGTATTGCCAATCTGTAGACTTACTTGAAGTATTTGTGCCATTTTTTTTTATTTTATTTAAAAAGGAAACATATATACTGAATACTTAAATACCTCTTTTAAAATAACGTTTCTTTACTTCTTTATGTAAATGGGAAAGAAAATTTTCCAATTCGTAAAGCAATACTTACATTTTTCGATAGGTAAAAGCAGTACAGTTTGAAATCGACTGTTTTTTTACTTTGAAAAATAAATTTACTGCTTTTATATTCGAGACATGTAACCAGTTTGAAAGACTTAATGAACCTAAAAAAATTATTATCTTATTGAAATAACATTCTTAATCATTAAATTTTTAATTTATATGTAGAAAATTATCGGAAAAATCTATCATCATCAAAATCAATAAAATGCAGTAAATGCAGTTTACTGCGTTTAACCTAAGCACGACAGAATAGTTCATTGGTATATCCAGAGAATTCGGCGCCAAAATCTGGACAAATTATTCAATTTATATATATATATATATATATATATATATATATATATATATATATATATATATATAAATGTATGATAACTTCTTTGGATTAGATTTCAGATTAATACTACTATTCTGTGCTTGACGTTTCGCCCAACGTAATGGGCTTTTTCAAAAGTATGATCTAAAATAAAAGCAAAATACAACTACCATGGTCACAAACGCTTACGCTTACATGACTTAAATTAATCCTTAAACAATACAATATTAATTGAAAATATCAATTTAAAATAATGTGAATTAAAAAGGAAAATTAAAAATTATTCCCAGTACGCACCTCAAATTACTTTTGTCATATTTCTTAGTGAAATATTTGAGGATTTCTTCGGTTACTATCACCTTGGCAATTTTTTAATTGGAAATCTTTTTATTTAGTTTTTAAATAAATTTTATCAATATTAACTATAAAGTGTGTTGCATAACAATAGGGGCTTTAGTTTATTAGGTTAAAATATATTTAGCTTAGGTTTTTGATATCTTGTTTGTCATTAATTGCTTGTTTTTCATTTTTATATGTAGCATTTCCTTTATTTGAAGTTTATGGTAGTTTCTTTCCTGGGTTAGAATCTTTGTGTTTGAAAAATCAAATTCATGTTTAAAATTTGTCTCATGTTTATGTAATGATGTCGTTGCGTTTTTCGTGTATTTATGTCCATTCAATCTGTTTATATATATATATATATATATATATATATATATATATATATATATATATATATATATAAATAAGTAGATAAGTTTTGTTCCGTGTAATTTAAAATAAAATAGAATAAAATATTGGCGAAGCGGACGTGTCGTCTTGTTTGCTGTTTTTTGATTTTAAATTCAGCTTTATAGGATGCAACGGCGAGATGATGGTTTGTACCGAATGCGGTGGCCTGACGAGTCCCATATTAGGACGAAAAAGCGCTGTCGCCTTCTGTCGGACCCAGAGTTGTTCCATATTTTGGAGTGCTCCGCACTTTTTAACACGAGAATCATGTAGATTGACAAATTTTCACGTCCGCTTCGCCAATATTTTATTCTATTTTATTTTGAAATACACGGACAAAAACTTATCTACTTATTTATTTACTTGTTTGGCTTTGAAACACGCTAAACGATGCTCTCATGGTGGGATCGTTTGGTACGACACGTGGCTTTAGCTGCTAAAATGAGCGGTAGGCTTGCTTGCCAGTACCGAAAAATGCGACCCGTATCCTTTGGGCAGCGCGTTTCGTGTACTCGATTTTACATATTTCTGTTTTAATTCACCGTCGCGCCACCATATGACGGTTCTTTTACAAACTTTGTTAATCTGTGTGGTTCTTGTATTATCAAGTGGACCATCGAGATGTCGCCTTTGTCGTCTTGTTTGCTGTTTTTTGATTTTAAATTCAGCTTTATAGGATGCAAAGGCGAGATGATGGTTTGTACCGAATGTGGTGGCCTGACGAGTCCCATATTAGGACGAAACAGCGCTGTCGCCATCTGTCGGACCCGGAGTTTTTCCATATTTTGGAGTGCTCCGCACTTTTTAACACGAGAATCATGTAGATTGACAAATTTTCACGTCCGCTTCACTAATATTATATAACCATAAAGAACACATTTACTCAATATGTCCCCCATTTGTTTGAACGGCTGCCTTCATTCTCGGTCTTAAGCGAACGCAGGCGTCCTTTAATGTATCACGGTTCAAATCATCTAATGTCGCTCAATGATGCCATGTTCAAATATCTGGACTTGTTCGTGACTCCTTAAACTACGCTTCATACATAGAAGTACAAAGGATTCAAATCTCGTCTCTTAGGAGGTCAGAATTATTTTGACCAAAATATACCGACGTTGTTTGACAACCAATTTTGCACCAAATGTGGGCGGATGCATCGTCCTGCTGGAAACTATATGGCTTTCCAGGCGACACAGTTTCCATCCACGGCTTCACTACATTTGTCAGAACATGCAAACAAATTTCTTGTGAGACATTTTCTCCTTTGTTAAAAAAGTGTGGTGTCATGACATCACCCTCACTGGACACAACACTTAGCACATGAACATTCGCCGGAAAGATCGTTCTTGCAACAATGAGGATATATTTAAAGTCGTAGGTGCATCGACAGTAAATACATTTCTCGTCAGAAAAAAACCTTAATCGTCCGGTAGTATTTTTTCTTAAGAAACGCAAAAGCAGGTTGTAGCATTCAACTCGCTTTGTCCTGGCGGCTTCGGAAAGTATCTGTCTCACTCCAATTGTTTGACACTTACAGAAGAGGTCTCCACAACGATTCAACGCTTAGTGTTCTTGCTCAAACCCACAACCTAAGATAATTTTGGGATCAAATGCCTTGGATCAGCTGAGCCCGTTGAATAATGTCAACCGTCTGGACAACGCACTTCTTCGAGTGGATTTTCCTCGCTGAACAGATTTTCGGTTATACTTTGTATTTGGTTTCAACATTGCGATTGTCTCGAGGTTATGCTTTCTTAGTATACGCGTCAAGTTATTTGAACACCAAGAACGACATCTACAATTGGTATAGAAAGGCGGGAATCTCAAATTGAATTTTGTCTAAGTTTTGACGCTGCAGCCAGTAGACATTTACACAATTTGATTGAAAAGCAAAAATTATCTCCACACGTTCGAAATTTCTTTAGAATTATTTATCTGAATATTGGGTTGAAATTTTACCAGTAAAAATTGTAAAAGAAAAAACGAATCATAAGAAAATATTAGTAAGTTGCAAAAATAATTTTTAATTTTTAAGAAAAAATATAAACCATATTTCCAAAGGTAGCAAATGATCTTTGAAATAAGATTTGATTAAATTTTAGAGACTTTCTTGAATATTCATATTATTTTTTTGTCTACTGATCAAAAATAATCTACACTTAAATTAAAATGTTCACTAGTTTAAGAATTATTGACATTTCACAGGGCAAAGGTTACAAACAGAAACCTTGACGAGTCAATTCGCTGTGTTAAAGAATAGAAAGTTGTATCTACCTCGGAGAAAAATTCGCCAAGCTAAAAATTTCAACTTGTCTCACGAGATATTTTAGGAAAACAATCGGATGAGTGAATTTATAAAAATATAACTATTACACCGGTTTTCATCTACGTAATTAACCGCAAACTACACAATGTAAACAGAAAAATTATGAATGCATAAAAACTAGCTTGATGAAGTAACATTGTTTTTGTTATGGTTAAATAAATTTCTTTGATATTGTAAATATCTTTACCTGATTATATGGCATATTTTGTGAACAACATATTTAAATTTTATACACGCTTGAGAAACATTTATCCTTGGGAAAGATGCAATATTTTTATATTCCTATAAAAAACCTGATTATGTTATAGGAAACTTTTATGCTTCCGGCAAACAGGGATGATCTTTTGTTGTCAAGCTACCTTTATTAAGAGTTGTTCTTTTAGGCTTGTATTTTCTTTATTAAATTGTGAAAGATGTAGACTGGGAGCCAGGGCTAACTCCAAGGCCTATGAATGTGTTCTTAGCAGAAAAAATAATCAAAAAATTTGTTATAAAAGATTTAATTGTATCAAACTTTATAGATAATAACATTTGATGGTCATTACCATCTAGACAAATCGATTACAATTTCAGTTACAAATTAAACATTTTTAGTTCAATTAAATACGCGAGGCGCCCTAGGTTTAACATCCATATCTCTCATTTGAAAAATAAATGCTTACTCTTTTATTTATTTACGTTAGGTGACCATGTTTGATATTTACTCTTGAAAAAAAACTTTGGTTCAAGTATTTCAAATAATTTTTAAGAAAGTTATAGAAAAATACAAGATACAAAGTCGTTTGTTGCGTCTAAAAGACCAAATATAAAGTGTATTATTAGGTCGGCAAAACAATATTTTTAATTGTCGTACATTGAGAGCACTGTAATTGTTTTGAAGGGCTTCTGTCAGTTTGTTTGAAGGTTGTTGACAGTGTGGAAGATTGACTAAAATGCGGTTGTCGGACTTGCATTGCTTTTATTTTTGTTTATTTTTACGACGTTTCGATTAGGTTATATCTCTAATTGTTATCAAGTATAAACTGAACGTTTTGTCTTAAGGTTGCGAGTTTATATAGGGACTGTGTCCATTGAAGCGCAAGATTTCGTTTTACTACACTCACCTCAATAATTCTATGTTACAAAGTATTGGTTGCCAAAGATTAGGTATTTCAACACTAGATCAAATGAAGATTACATTATTATTTTTAATGTAAGTTGCTTCTGTAAATTTTCTTTTTTTCATGTTGGGTTCCATATATATTGCTGCAGCCTCAGACCATTTTATATGGTGTTGTTTATCCCAGACGTATTCTGTAATACCTGATTTTTTTGTCACAACAGAATGATTAGAACTATGGTTAAGATATTGTCCAGTATATGTTGGCTTCCTGTATACTGAAGTTTTAATAGTTTCGTTTGGACGGTTCATCATGACATCTAGTAAGAGCAATTGATCATTTATCTCTTTTTTTATGGTAAACTTAATTGTAGGTCGAATGGTGTCTAGGTGGTTCAAGAAATCATTAAATTCTTGATCATGGCTTTTCCATACGATTATATCTCAACCAGATTTTCGGTTTCACTGTTGCTGTTTCTATGGCATGAGTTTTGAACCATTCCATATATACATATATATATATATATATATATATATATATATATATATATATATACCGGGTGTCAACGAATCTATTAGACAAGTCATAATTTCTAGAGTATTATGTGTATCAAAATGAGAATTGGTACAGGTAAATGGTATGTGAAAGGGAGAGTTTTCGCATATTTTCCACTTTCCGGCCACTTCCGGTTTCACCGGAAATGGCCCCGGTTTTGAATTTTTAAACGGAACACCCTGTATATTTTAACATTTTTGGATTTCTTAGACAATTCTAAATCAGAATGTGGCATTTTAAAAACTTTTTACGTCTACCTCATTTTTTTAGAGCCACTTTTAAAATTGCATCTAGGTGGCCATGATCGGCAGCATTCCTTGAATTTCTATAACACTCTCCAAATATTAATAACATATCCACTTTTTCACTTTGAGTATACATTATTTTAACGAAAATTTGAACTAAACTTAATGAAAATTAAGAAACTTTTACGTCTGTTCTTAGAGCGTATGTCACTGTCATTATCTATTTAAGTGAGTGCTTTGTTTTCCAAAGAAGACTTGATAAAAACAGTTGCAAATTATTATGCATCATGGCTGTCCATGGCGCACTTGTCATAAGTAAATAAATTATCCAGTATTTTGCTTAATAATATTTAATTTCTGTTCTTATGTCTAATCCAATCGCAAATAAATTAGTACCGTTAGATTCGTCAAAGAATGCTTTTTTCGAAAAGTAGTTGTCAAAAAGGGGTCGCCATTTGAAAATTAATAGTTAGAGATGAAAACGTAATTTTGTCAACTTGTCTTATTCCTGTCTTTCATACCAGTAACTAAAACTTTGCGATTGTATTTTTTTGACATCACCTAAGGCCCTTAGATTAGTTTGCGTCCGATCATGGCCACCTAGATGCAATTTTAAAAGTGGCTCTAAAAAAATGAAGTAGACGTACAAAGTTTTTAAAATGTCACATTCTGATCTAGAATTGTCTAAGAAATCCAAAAATGTTAAAATATACAGGGTGTTCCATTTAAAAATTCAAAACCGAGGCCATTTCCGGTGAAACTCTCCCCTTCACATACCATTTACCTGTACCAATTCTCATTTTGATACACATGATACTCTAGAAATTATGACTTGTCTAATAGATTCGTTGACACCCGGTATATATATATATATATATATATATATATATATATATATATATATATATATATATATATATATATATATATATATATATATGGGAAAATCTGCGTCAATCGAATCAGAGCTATGACTAAAATTCGAAGCAACTAAAAAAATCGACTAAGGACTCGTTTTGAAGCTTAGAGCGTCTACTTTCAAGTGCCGAGTGCGTCTTTGAAAAATCAAATACGGCGGCTCCAATATGGCGACCGGAAGCCGGAGAAAAATCGAGTGTCTAGCAAAAAAAGCTTGTAAAAATAAAAATTCGTAACCGATCGGGTCGTTCTTGACTCAGATTGTAGCTGATGGATGCTCTTAAAAAGCTGGTATGGTAGGCTGACACAATGTAATATGGCGGATCCAACATGGTGGTCGAAAATCAAATATAGTGGCCAAATTTTTGAAAATCAACCAATTTTCACCAAATTTCGTACACGGGGGTTTTTGGAGACGTCGATTACGAATTCGAAGTCAGGTTTGCCTAATTCAAAATCGTGAATCCAAGATGGCGGACGACATTTTTGAAATTCTGCCGATTTGTACAAAATTTGTTATACGGGAGTTTTTGGAATCGCCGATCACGAAGACAGATTTTCAAAATTTAGCATCGTGGGCGCAATATGGCGAAAACTTAATAACCCGATCCTTTATATTATGTCCTCAATCTTGGTTTTTGAAAATCCTCGGATTCCTAAGCCCTGTATATCAAATTTGATACAAATTAGTTCATTTTCAAAAAATACATCCACCATATTGGATCTATCATCTTGAGTTTTGTAAATCCGACCTTGGATTCGTCATCAGCGATCCCAAAAACCCCCATATACTAAATTCGGTGCAAATAGGTTGATTTCCAAAATTGGACCACCATATTGAATTTTTGACTATTATATTGGATCCGCCATGTTAGATATTGTCAACCTACCGTACCAGCTTTTTAAAGGCGTCCATCAGCTACAATTGGGGCAAAAAACGACACGATCGGTTGCGAATTTTTATTTTTCCAAGTTTTTTTGCTAAACACCAATTTTTTCTTCGGCTTCCGGCCGCCATGTTGAAGCCGCCATATTGGATTTTTTAAAGGCGCAATCGATATTTGAAACTAGACTCTTTAAAATAAGTCCTCGGTCGAGTGAAGAAACCATCGGAAGCCCATAGTCCTGAGCGTAGAACTTTAAAAGTAAGCACTAACTCAAAAGGGTCCAGTGGTGACGTGGTTCGATCTGATAATGTTGCATCATTTGAAAGTCTAGTTGGTTATGTCTAGTGATTTCTCTAATGGCACATTAGAATATAGACTTTCCATACAAAACTTATCAGTCTGTCGTCTGGCTGTAGATTAATGTTACTAATAATGTTCACGAAATGTATGAAATTTCCATTATTATGGTGATGAAAATCTCAATTTAGTTACAACCGTTGATCGTCAGCACAGAAGGTCTCTCAATGTGTCGAATTGAATAATTGGTAACCGTGTGATAGGTCCATACTTTTTTGATGTCCAATTGAACGTTGTTATTTTTCTTAGATTGATTAGGCACAATTTACCTGTAATTTTGGAGAATATTCCAATGAATATTCGAGAAAGAATGTGGTTGCAACTAGATGATGCTTCTGGGTACTTTCAAGATAATATCAGGAATAAGCGTGGAGGAACACAGTACTGGCTACCAAGGTCTCCGGATCTAACAAGTCCTGACTTTTCTTTGTGGGGATATATTAAAAATATTGTTTTTGATATACCGCTAAGGACACCTTAAGATGTGAAAGACTGAATAAAAACAGCGTTTCTCTCCAGAACAACAAATATATTATTTAAAGTTAAACAGTTATTTCAGAAAATTGTTCACTTGTGCCTTGAAAGAGATCAGTTTGAGTATTTGTTAAAATACTAGTTTTTCAATTTTTTTTTCTCTAATTAGGTTTGTTTTCTCTTTAATAATGTATGTATTTGCTGTTAACCTAGACAATTTTTTTAACTGGTTGGAGATTACATGTCATCTATGTAAGTAATAACGTCAACTCAGTCAATGATTTCTTTTCAAAAATAATTTAAAATATAGTTTTTATTTATTATGGGCAGAATGCACGATAAGATTCTATGTATAATATAATTAATTTTCTATTTGAAATTACTTTTCGACTAAAGACAAGGATAAGATGTATTCCTTATATACTACTGATTTGCTAAATTAATGAATGAAACGTCCACAAATAATTTGTCTTATGACTAATCGTGACATGCATTATTAGTTACTGTTGAATAACTTTTGTTTTTACTGAATCTAAGAAAGTATACTAAAGCCTTTTTGGAGCTCACATGAGTTGAAGAATTACTTTCATTAGAACTTGTCCCGATGTAAAATAATATCTAGACATCAACAATCATGCAATACCATATTTTTACCTTTATCGCTTAAAAACAAATTTCATATCCAAACAATAGTTAAAGAAACTTTATTTTAACTGTCTTCTGCAATCGTCCGATAAGCAACAAAAGAATATATCCATTCGAGAACGACACTGCAAAGATTAAGTCTAAACTTTTCAGTTAAAGTTAACTCTAGGAATCGATTTAATTGGCTTTCTTTAGCGGAGAAAGACCGTTGTTTCGAAACGAAGCATTTTAATTAAGGCGCCTTAATTAGCGACAATATTTGTTTTAAAGTTTTGCCGATTTCATTGTAAGCGACCTGCGAAACTTAAACTGGAGTTTTGGAGCAATATTTGGTGTTTTTTGTTGTAAAGGATAGGTGCATTAGATAAGTTCGCGCAAGAAGCTGACTAGCATGAACCGAAGTAAGACATTTTTATGGTATTTATAGAGGTATTGTCGTAATAAGTACAAGAAAGAGTATGATAATGGATATTATTTTAATAAAGGTTTTCGTGAACATTTATTCTATGTCTGGGTTTGTTGTTACAATGCTTGAGGCAAATTATTATAGAATTACGTTAGAGTTTTATCAATTATCGATTGTTATTATTATTTATTACAATGATATGCATTTATTAAAATACGACTAATGGAAACATTTAAAATTCAATCGAATGATTAATTAGTTTAAAATTTATTGGACCACTTGAAAAAAAATAAATTTCTGCAAATACAAGTCCTGCTCAATCAGTTGATTGTATTGCAAATAAGTAGTTCATTTGATCAAGAAGGATGAATTATGGTTCTTAAAGTGAATGCGTGGAAATGCAAAGAAACATGGATACAATAATAGTTACAGCTCCTATTTGCTTCAAATTACTCCGACTAATTACCTTATTGGGTATGGTAGTTACGCTCGTCTTATCAATCCTCCATATACCAATTAGCTGAATCTTAACGAAATTTTTTGTCTATTATTAAAGGAAAAACAAAGAAAGTTGCTCGTGTTAAAGCCTGTAACTCGATGCACTGCTTTAGGCGTCGTTTTGGATAAATTGGGATTGCGTTTCAAAAACAATGTAAACAAATTAGCATGATATTTTATGAACTTCTAGCTAAAATAAATATCAGAAGTTTGAAAGAAAATATTCTTGTAAATACCAAAGTCTTTAGTGATTTCTATTTTCTTGTTGTAATTTCTAATCTCTTTTGCTGCACGAATAATTAATGCTGGAGTGACTGCCCCTCACTCATTGTTTAATGACCACTAACTGTAATAGAGACAAAAACCATTAAAAATAGGTATCATGGGTCAGTTGTTACATTGTGATAAATAGATCCGAACACTCTCAGAAAACTTACCCCAAAGGGTACAAAAAATAACGTATGCACCGACTTATTCGAAATACGAGGAAGCCATTTGTATTTTTGGAACTGGTAACATTGGCGGCATCTGACATATCCATTGTAAAGTCTGACCTTTTAGATGGTATACGTACTCAGAATGTCTTGACATACGGACGCTATTTGTGCTGTTGACAGTAACTTCAAAATTTCAAAAAATGAAATGAAGCATCTCTGGTTAAGCAATTTAATCGTTGCTGTCGTTCGCTTATGGACGAGTGATAATGCAAGGTCGTCATGTGAAATACCCTAGAATTGACGCGTCTTTAAACACTAGAATACCAGCGGATATAATATGTTGCATTAACATTTCGCAGCGGAGAAGTTATTTTCGCTTTGAATACCCCATAATTTGACAATCGTTCAAAATAAAAAGGCTCATGTCGATTGGTACAAAGAAATCCTTAACAAATATGATCGCGTTGCATTAAAGGAGGTTTCTAAGATGCATTAGGTGACGAGTGCTTCATCTATGCGCATTAGCCCGAAAGTAAACAGCAGTCGACTGTATGGGTCTTTCATGATAAGCCAAAATCAACGAAAATTGCCCGCCCACGTCATTTCGGTGCAAATGGTCGCCTGGTTTTTGAAAAAACTGGCTATGTCGCAACCATGACTATAGAAAATCATAAAACGGTCAACTCTGAATGGTACACAACCATTTTTTTTGCCGGAAATCTTCGGTGAATTAAAAGGAATAAACCAGATATGACGGATCATTCTCCATCATGATCATGCGAGCTCTCACACATCGGCTCCAACAAGTGATGTAAGAAAAACTGTCCTAATTATTGTGGAGAATATTTTGAAAAGAATAAAACTATTTTCAATGATAAATGTTTGTTTTGGTTTGTTATTCTCAAAATATAAACGGTTATCATCGTTGCAATGGTTTAACGGCTGGAGTGGCCACTAAAGAGCGCACTGCTTATAACAGCTTATTTTTGCATAGCTAAAGAGTCTTGAGTGCAGTAAAAATAATTAAAACTATCTTTCTATCTTTAATAGAGGGCGTCACTGAGTTTAACAAGGTCAAAAACTGAAAAAAACTTAACGAAGAACTTTTTGTAGAAAGCTTTAATAAAACACAAGAATTTCTGCTACGTAACGCAGCTATATTATTTCCATTGTTCTAAAAATGTGGTTTTTAAACTACTAGTTTCTCTATATCAGCGACTAAAGTAATATTGCTGTAACTAAAACCTTACACCTTATCCTTTATATCTGCCTGCATTGATTCCTACAGGAATTGAGAACAGGGAGGTCATCCTAATAAAGACCATCAGAACTTTCTAACTATCATCCAGCCACATCCAACTGGGCATTAAAAATAGATGAATATGGAAACTAAAAACTTGATAAAACGGAAAATAATAAAGGAGGTGGGGGAAAAAGGAGGAAGTATGGGCCCTACAATAAATTAAAAAATGATGTGATGTAGGGAAAATGAGCCACTGTTTTATGTAGAGACTCTGCTCTTAAAATGCGTTGTTTTCTCCAAAAGAAGAAATCTCAAAAGAGCCTTGTAGTCACTTCAAAGCTGAAACCAGTGTGTCATGCTTACAACTTTTCCTTTGCGAATTTATGACATTCATCAAACTTTAGTTGCATTCTTTTGAACCTCACTTGTCAATCAAATGATTGTTTGTCTAACGTAACGATGGAGCGGTACATCTACAATAAGGTAGCTTTCTTTCACTATGGAACGGATTAAGGAAAGACGACCAACCAGTAGCATTTTCTATATTTACTACCAGACATAAAATGCTAATTTACTACTTGCATGGACTGTGTCCATTGAAGCGCGAAGTTTCGCTTCACTGTACACACTTCAATGATTTAATGTTACAGAGTAGTGTTTGTCAAAGTTTAGGTATATCAGCACTGAGCTTACCAAAGTTTCTATTATTGTTTTTAATGTAAACTGCTTCTTTAAATTTTAATTTTTTTATGTTATTTTAGTCAGTCTTCACCATCGTCTACAGCTTTAAAATCAACGTCGTATTGTATTCAGAATAAACTCTATTCCATGGATTTAGATCAAAAAGTATCAGACTAAATAAAATTTCTTTATATGCATGACTATACTTCGAATATAGATGCGTTCGGATATCTGTCATAAATTTTAGAACAACTGACTCGTGTGACTTGTGACCATACTTCATTTCACTTAAACTGTAAAATAAGAGTAATGAAAAAATTATTCAAAAAATGCACAGGTTTTAAAAATAAATTTATCTTGCTTCTTGTGTTGCACTGGGTTTTTAAGGTAGAAATTTATTAATTTTTAACTTATTACTTGATATAATATTTTACATTCAAATCTAAGATCTCCGTAAGGGAAAACTAAATTTAATTCCTCACAGAGAGTCTTTTTTTTTTTAAATAATTCCTTCCCTTACTGGAATTACGAAGGTATTTAACGAAGCTGAAATTTTTGAAAAAATAACTTATATAAGAATATTTTGATTTTTCTTAAAAATTGTATTTTCTTTAATTTCCTTAATGGGAAAAAACCTTTTTTTAGCTCTTGTACATGTAAGAAACTAAATAAAAAATTCTTGGAAGTCGGTTATTTCGACTTTATAGTCTTCTCTTCATAAATTTTTAATTTAGTGCACGTATAATAAACAAGGCAATTTAATTATTAGAATCTATTTTTTCTTTTGTTTATTTTTAGTTGTGATAATTTACGTCGTAGGTGACATTTTACCATATCCAAATTTCCAAAGTAGATAATTTATTTTTGTCGACCATGTTAGTCAGGATGATCTAATATTACCAGCCAGTATCCATAATAATATTGCTGTTAGTTTTAATCTCCTGTTTAATCGTAATGGAATACATAAAATGAAAATTATGCAGGGTTTCTAATTACAAGTAAATAAGTAAAAACGGACCAGATCATGTCTTGCTTTAATTATTTTTTATACAGGGTGTCCAGTAAATACCTCCTAATTTTTCGGGAGTTACAGGGGTTGTCAAAATTTCTAAAGTGTTACTTAACGGAGATACAGAGCCCTAAAAAAACGTGTATAATTTAATAAAATTTTAATATTTTATAGAGGTCATAAAGACTCATTAAACCATACTGCAGTAGATGTTTCAGATCATCAGAGAAGTCTGGAACGGACTTGCAGCTACACTCGTTGGGCATAATTTTTGACAGGTATTATCTTACAGAGCTGAGAAGTAATTTTTTAAATACTTTGGTCATTTCTTTTCAAAAAAGTCACTCTTAATTTGTTTCCATAAAACTGCCGGTTTTCGAGATAAATCGGTTTTTATAAAAAAAAAACTCAACAGTTAGTAATGCTGAGTATAAATAGGTGAAAATAAAATACGCGGAGGGTGCTGATGTGCTTTAATTTATGGGGAAGCGCTGTCCAACTCTTCGTAGACCAGAAGTTGTTATGCTGAAAGATTTCCAGATCAGACATTGTCAAGTCCAGAAACCTTTCAAGGGATTGATTAGGGCTCAATTAATTTACAATGTTATTAAAATACAAAATTAGTGAAAACGTGTAAATGTTATTTTGGCAAATGTTCAATATTGACTTCACGTTCTTCAACGCATTTTCAAATTTTTCAAATACTACTCTACACTGCAAATAATATTCCGGCGTTATTACGTACTTCGTTAGAATGCTGTGCTATTATCGTCAGTAATTCTTCTCTAGTATTTACTGAAACCGAATAAACTAGTTTTTTTAGATGTTCCCAGAAGTAAAACTCTAGGGGATTTCGGTCTGGAAACCTTGGAGGCCATAAAACAGGCCCACCTCAATTTATCCATCGACGGCCAAAAAGTGTTGTCTTATCATCATCCATGTACCACATTTGCATTCTCCTATCAAGAAGTACATCTTCCAATAAATTATTTAAAATTTGCTGCAAAAATTGTAAATAAATCATATAATTCAGTCTTCCTTCCAAAACAAATGAACCTATAAAGTTATTTCCGATGATGCCAGCCTACACATTTACTATAAACTATTGTTGATGTTTGTTTTGAATTATAGCCTGCTGATTCTCATCAGCCCATAAACGTAAATTGTGTGGGTTAATTATGCCATCTCTTGTAAAACCAGCCTCACCGGTAAAGAAAATAAGGTTAAATCGGGAGACATAGCGTGTACTTTTTCAACCTGGTACGGGTGAAGTAACTGTTCTGTTAGTTTCATGTCTAATCCATTTTCTAACATTGTTTTGTGTCGCGAGCTTTCTTATGCTGTTTGAAGAATTGTCAGCAATATCTTATAAAATTTGTTCTTCTACATAAGGATATCGTGCTGTCCTGGGAGGGCCCTCACCGCCACCTCCTGGCAGAAATGACCCTGAATAAAGCATATAAAAAATTAATTTCTTAATAAATTATTTTCTAATCATCTTTTACCTGTTTCCCTTAAGCTTCGATCAATCCTTTGAAAAAATTTTGGACTTGGAAATGTTCGAGCTGGACATCTTTCAGCATAAAGTCTTCTTAACGTCGAAGAATTTGACAGCGCTTCACTATAAATTAAATGCATTTTGTGTAAGAATATTCTTCCATTACTTAAAATTATTTTACTTGAAGGTGGAACAATAACAACTTGATTTTTATCTGTTTGCGTTTCGCTTCAAAACCGATTTATCTCGAAAGCCGCCAGTTTTATCGAAATAAATAAGTACCTTTTTTGATGAGGAATGACTAAAGTACTTAAAAAAGTCAGTTTCAGCTCTGTAAAATGATACCTAAAGAAAATTAGGCCAAACGAGTGTGGCTACAAATCCGTTCCTGACTTCTCTGATAATCTAAAACATCTACTGTAGTATGGTTTAATGAGTCTTTATAGCCTCTATAAATTATTAGAATTTCATTAAATTATACAGG
The DNA here is from genome assembly GCA_034092305.1 of Diaprepes abbreviatus. Taxonomy (NCBI): domain Eukaryota; kingdom Metazoa; phylum Arthropoda; class Insecta; order Coleoptera; family Curculionidae; genus Diaprepes; species Diaprepes abbreviatus. The sequence goes on along the minus strand of JASJET010000023.1, from coordinate 9,739,116 downwards.
TCAGTTCAAAACTTAGAGCCGATAAGAAAAATCGCTGTGAACTCCTTTAGGGCTATGTATCTTCATTAAGGGGCATTTTAGAATTTTTTTATGACAAAGTAGAGCTATTTTGACCTACTCTGTATGCTCTCGAAAAATTAAGAGATACTTACCGAACACACTCTCTCTCTCTCTCTCTCTCTCTCTCTCTATATATATATATATATATATATATATATATATATATATATATATATATATATATATATATATATAAATAAGTAGATAAGTTTTTGTCCGTGTAATTTAAAATAAAATAGATTGACAGATTTTCACGTCCGCTTCGCCAATATTTTATTCTATTTTATATATATATATATATATATATATATATATATATATATATATATATATATATATATATATATATATATATATGTATATATATACTGTACTTCTTTCTCCATAGTGAGTTTAATGGTTGGGCTGATATTGCTGAGATGAGAAAGGAAGTTTTGAAGTCCTTCATCGTTTCCATTTCAGATAATAAAGGTATTGTCTACGTATCTAAGCCATAACTTTGGTTTCTTGGTTGCAATTGCAAACGTTTCGATCTATTCCATGGAAATATTTGCGAACATGGGTGAGAGTGACGATCCCATGGGTAGTTCATCAACCTGGATATAGAATTTATACTTTTCTTGAAAATAGGAATTAGTGAAACCACTTTCAAACCAGTCCATGACGGCGTGCGGTGGTAAAGATGTTCTTTCTGCTAAAGTCTGATCTTCTTTCGGTTTCTTTCTTATGATTTTAGTGACTCATTTACTGGAACATTGATGTATAGGCTTTCCATATCAAAGCTAATAAAATGGGCTTCCTGTTGTACTTTTATTTCACGTATAATTTCTACTAATGCTGCGAGTTCTTAACCCAGGATGATGTATTTTCTTGTAATGGTCTCAGGAATGGAAGAAGGAGCTTGACAAGCTCAGAAGTCGGAGAGTTCCGGGAATTCGTGATAGGTCGTCTTGTTTATGGATCTCCGGGAGTTCATAAAGCTGTGGAGTTTTTCTATGATGTAGCGTCAATTTAGTCGTGGTCCTCTCAGAAATATACCGTTCATGTACGCGATAAATTCTTCCTTCAATTATAAATGTGGGATATTTAGCAAGAGATGTATAATTTCCTTTCCTTAAAACTTCGTAAATTTTTTGATTATATGTCTCAGCATTTTCTTTATCCGCTGCTAGAATTTTAATACTGGAATCCTTCTGTAGGTTAGCTAGGACACTTTGCTTGTCTTTGCTGATGTTTGGTTTCGTTCCTCCAGATTTTTGTAGAATCTTTCTTACTTTCCACCTGAATTGATCTCCAATAATTATATCGAGAATGAGGTTAATTCTTTGGCAGATATATTAACTATTGTCCTCTGGCTGTTGTCGTTCTTGTCTTGTTTTTTTTTCTCACTTTGTCACAAGTAGCGTCAATTTTCCTTAGGATGGGAGCATAGTCTTCTTTTAAAGTCTTTAATTTTTTCGTGCCGACACTAGTAGTGTTGCCTTTTTAAAACAATGATGGTTTATCTATAAACGTATTAACGCCTTACTAGCATTTTCCAATATCCTGTTTGCTTTTTGTCCTGTAACTGGAGATTTTATGTGGAAACCAGCTGATATTATTCCCTGATGCCGTGCTTGTCGTAGAAACTGGATGTGCGTCCCCTCTTTTGTAAGCTTGATCTTAGATTTCTCGTAGCCTCGAAATTTGTCACTTATACCGAGTCCATATCGGGTTTCTAGTGTTTGCTTGAATACCCTGTATTTCGGAAACTATCAACTTTTTGACTTTGGACACATTTTAATCTCAGAAATTTGAGCTAGCTTTTTGTACAGACTTTTTAGAGAAACTCTGTGTATTAAGGGCATATGAGATCATTATAATTTTGAAAGAAAACTTTCTGGTTTTCTTTGTATGAATTTTACACGTATAAAACCTGCTTTATTTTAACTACTGAATTATGTTTTTCAAACGCTTCTAAAACGTCTAATGAAATTTCTACCTTTAGAAAAGCGTGTGATGCAGTTCGCACCTAACTTTACCGAGTTGTAATAATTTGCAGTAATATTATCATATATCACTTTTGCCGCACGCCTGGGTTGAATTCATAAAACGGAAGGCAATAAATCTGCAGGGGAAATTTGACTTCGCTTTATGTAAATGGGATAATTTTTAGTCCTTGAAATTCCCCTTGAAAAATTATTTTGGTAATAAATATATTAAGTTTATAAAAAAAGCTATTTTAGTAATATATAAATAAAATTAAAAATTTCGTTAAGGAAACTCGTCTTTGCGAAATATTGGGTGTTTAAGATGTATAATTAGTATTTAAAAGGATTAGTGAGAGTTTTAGAAGTCACGGAAATAATATTATTTAGAATAATTTGTCAAATATTTTGTTGTGTTATACAAGTAGTATTTAAATTTTTGTGTTTTCTAAATATTTTAAATTTATAAATAAGTACTTTCTTCTACGCAGCTTAAGATAATAAAGTTAGGTAAGCATCCATATGTTAAATAATCCGTTTTATTTTGAATCTAATTAGGTGACGAGGGAAAATAATGCGCGAATAAAATATGCTGACATGTAAATTGAAGTATTTACCTGAAGGTAGAAATAATAGGAATATTGGCGTTTTTGGTCATCGTGTTGAGTTCTCAGCAAAAGTGTGGAAAGCGCCATTTTCTATGGATTTTACTTCAACCTTTAGAAGTAAACTAGAATTAAGAGTGATGTTTTTTGTATCAACCAGCAATGCGACAGACTTATTTTTATTTAATTTAATCTCATTGTTTTTGCACCAGGTATTCAAATGATGTATACTTGCATTCGATTTCTCAGGTAGGTCTACCCTGGAGTTACTATCAACTAAAAATATTCGTGTCGTCTGCATATAATACAAACAATGTATCAGGAATCCTAACATTGGGCAAATCGTTGAAAGGTGTAGGTGAAATATAAGAATCTATTCATGACCCGACTCGATGATCTGACGCAGCTGATGACAATCCGCTATATATATATATATATATATATATATATATATATATATATATATATATATATATATATATATATATATATATATATAATTAAATATTAAATGAATAAAAAAGTGTGGAAGCTTTTAAAATACCAATAATGAAGTGTTATAAAGGGTGTTTTTTATAGAGGTATAGAACTTTAAGTTGGCAATACTTTTTTAACTGGCTGCCATTTTGTCAGCTGTCAAGTGATTTATGTTTAGTTTGGTTTGGCATTTCAACATGAATAGACTGACGCCTGAACAATGCTTCCAAATTGTGCAAATTTATTTAGAAAATCATGGTTCTGTTCGAAATACATATCCCGCACTAGGTCCATTTTACGGTCAACATAAACGTCCATCAGAGCAATTAATTCGATTAACTATGGAACGTTTTCGCACCACGTTTACTCTAAATGATAATACGCATCCACAGACACGTCATACAGTGCGTACAGAAGAAGTCATTGCTGCTGTAGAGCGTAGCGTAGAGGAAGACCCGAATCAATCTATCCGCCATCGTGCACAGGAATTGGATATGTGTCCATTCACTTTATGGAAGATTTTGCAGAAAGATCTTGGTTTGAGTGCTTACAAAATCCAACTCGTGCAAGAATTGAAGCCACACGATCACCTAGCAAGGCGTAGATTCGGTGAATGGACCCAAAACAAGATTGCCGTTGATCCCGATTTTCATAAGCGAATTTTGTTTAGCGATGAAGCTCACTTTTGTATGAATGGATACATCAATAAACAAAACTGCCGTATTTGGAGTGATGATAATCCTCAAGTGTATGTTGAGACACCGTTACATCCAGAAAAACTGACTGTTTGGTGTGCTTTATGGGCTGGTGGAATCATTGGTCCGTACTTCTTTAAAAACGATGCTGGTCAGAACGTTACAGTCAATGGTGACCGCTATAGAGCCATGATTACTGACTTTTTCGTTCATCAATTGAACAACCATGATGGGCAGGAGCTGTGGTTTCAACAAGACGGCGCAACAAGTCACACAGCTCGTGCCACAATTGATTTATTGAAGATAACGTTTGGTATCCGCATAGTTTCACATTTCGGACCCGTGAATTGGCCTCCAAGATCGTGCGACTTAACGCCGCTAGACTATTTTCTGTGGGGATATGTGAAGTCGCTAGTCTACGCCGATAAGCCCGAAACGATTGATCACTTGGAGGACAACATTCGCCGCGTTATTGCCGATATACGGCCACAAATGTTGGAAAAAGTCATCGAAAATTGAACCTCCAGATTAGACTACGTCCGAGCCAACCGTGGCTGTCATATGCCAGAAGTCATATTTAAATTATAATGCCAGAAGGTTATCTTTCGAATAAATTTCATGTCAATTTAAAAAATTCATCTTTGTTTTATTCCATTTAAAAGTTTTATACCTTTATAAAAAACACCCTTTACATCGTCGTTTGTCCCATTAAAACAATCACTCATAAGATACAAAAGTGCGTGAAGTGGAAAAATTAGTGCAAAATTCAGATAAAAATACCGTGAATAGTGATAAACAAACACTTATGTATGAAATATAAGAAGAATGTCTTAGTTTTAAGAGTTATTAAAGAAGTTATGTATAAATTAAACCATGTTTTATATAAAACTATAGAATGTAACATAGATTTAATTAGTTTATAAGGTAAATTTCAGTTTATTTTAAGCACTTTTGGCACTAATATATTAAGAAAATTTTGCTAAATAAACGAGTAATAATAATAAAGCAGTAATAAACATTTTAGAGTTTTTATGAACAAAATTTGATTAAAACTGTTAAATATTTTAAGGTGCAGAGTATTAATTTTTATCATTTTTAAAATATAAATAATGTGCCAGAGCCAAATCTGACCAATTATAATGCAGAAATTTCGTATGTTTTGGCCGATTATGAAAGACCAAGGGGTAGCAATTTCGAAAGAGTTGAATTTATCTGTTTGTTGGAAGCACTGCGTTTCTTGAGCTCTCGAAAATTTACATAATCCCAAATTTTCAATTATTTAAAAAAAAACAGAAGTTTTCCTACGTTACAAGAAAACAAAAGTTAAATGTTTTGGTTTTAAAAGAGGTTATGTGCATTTGTTGTTGTCAAGTAAAAAGAATTAAATAATTTATTTAAAGTAATTAGTAAAAGTTTGTAAGTTTAGTCCCGCAAAATTATTGTTCAACTCTCAGACAACAACAAATACGATAATATTGTGATAAGAATAATATAGAAAAATTAATTTGAATTGAACTAAGAAGAACATAGCTGAAAGAGACTTCGGATAATATTTTTGTCAATTCCTTACTTTATAGGAAACGACAAAAAATATTTTTGGAAATTTGGAGGGTTTTTAAAGAAGAAAATAAATGAAATTACCGGTATTGTGTTTATTAATATATTGGGGCCAAATAAAAGAAAACATAACAAGGTATTTATATTAGATAAGGAATTAGAAAGCTTTAAGTTTTCGCAGACATTAAAAACTAGCATCCAATAATAACCTTACTTTTCTTAAAAAAAAATTAAATTAATAAATTATAGTTTTCATTATCATCATCAATATTAGGTGTGAAACTATATTAACTACTTGAATCACAACACAGCACACGATAATTTGTTTAAAATTTTAAAATAATATTATTTCTAACAAATAAACGACGCTATTCATATAAAACTGCACTATAGCCATCTAGTAGACGATTATAAAATTAAATGTTGCCAATTTGTGATCCAGATTGTTAAAAGTGGTAGATAAAAGTAACTAATAAGTAATATTGATTAGAAATAGGGTTAAATGAAAGATAAAAATATTGACCATTAAATTCCATCTAGTAATAATTAATAATTTTGTGCCATTTTTTTATTGTTAAATAAAATTTATATTTTGTTTTTTAATCATTCTGTGTATTGATTGTCTGACTGATAGCTTATAAACCATTGAACTCACCTGAGAAGGAGTCAATTTACAGGTGAGAACACATCTATATCTATATGGAAAATTTTAAAATTGAAAATACCTCAAATTGGTAAAGAATAGTTATAATTTATTATAATTATTTTATACCTGGCGCTCAACAAACAAATATTAATATTTTAATCAAATTGACGGGCTTACTTTGTGCGGGCGTAATAGCCTAAATCGTCACTATATATATATATATATATATATATATATATATATATATATATATATATATATATAAATCGAAAATTCAACTCGGAAATATTATTATTTAAAATAGAAGTAAGAATATATTGCAAAAATTTACCATGTAAAAAATTAGCTAATTGTTCATATTACGCAAGTTATCTCAATTCAAAAAAATAGGGCTCTACGTTGCCTAGGACTCAAGATTTTGCAGCGTACTCCAATTTGAAGTTCCAATATGATAATATCGTCGCACGAAAAAGGAGCTCCCTGCTATTCCCCCCACTATCAGCCACATCTCATTTCTACAAGTACATTCACTTTAAAAGGTTCTCACTTTATGCTCAATGTATAAATTGTATACTTATTCCTCGCTTAAAATCTATGAATATTTCGACTCTTGATGTTTATCAACAAGAGAGATATGATTTTTTTTTAAATGTCGATCTTGGCTCCTATTGGTCGTAGAGCGTTTTTTTTTGCGAAATCTGGGGTTTTCAACCACCTTTACAGTCCACGTAATAACAAGTCTGTACCATGAAAAATAACAAAGTTACTCAAATTGTTTGTAACAAAAAAAAACACCTTTCCTTTAACTCACTTTTTCAGCATCAATTATAATAATAATAATAATAGTATATTTACGAATCAAATAAATACAATCCATTTTAAAAATAAAAATACAAACACTATTTAAAACAGTCAGAATTAAAAAACTTACAAATCTAAACATCCATTAAAGTGCTTCAAAGACAACTATTGACAATATTAACTAATTTTTCAAGAACTGTAAAATTTTCAATTTAAAGACATTAACAACAACAATAATAATAACAATAATAGTACATTAACGGATCAAACAAATACAGTCCATTTCAAAATTAAAAAATACAAACACTATTTAAAACAGAATCAGAATCAAGAAACTTACAAATCTAAGAATGCATTAAAGTTCTTCAAAAGACAAGCATTGACAATTGACAACATTAACTAGTTTTTCAAGAATTGCAATATTTTCAATTTAAAGACATTAACTGGCAAATGATAAATATCAATGTCAGTAGAAACTGAATTCATTTCCCTACACATTCGAGAAATAGGACTGTTAATGCCATAATTCGTTCGGTAATATATCACTTCAAACAAATCGTGCGCTCTAAAAGCTCGTGGAGGAACCGATAATCCAATATTATTGAGTAGTTCGGGAGAATCAATACAAGAGTTAACAATCTTATAAAGTAGAACGAGGTCAAGATATATGCGCCTCACACACAATGATAGCAACCTCAAAGCATCGACAGTATCATCATATACAGATCCCTCCTACTGCATTCCCTGTGTAAAGGCAATGAAACTTAAAAACTTTCTTTGTACTCTTTCCACTTTTTCTTTGTATGTAAAATAATGAGGTGACCAAACTTGGGACGCATATTCCAAGACTGATCGAACTACAGAGCAGTATATCACTTTAAAACAGTCTACACTATTAAAATCCTTAAGCATTCTCTTCACAAAGCCTAGCAACTTCAAATTTTTGTTCACAGTATTATCAATATGTGTGTCGAAGTGAAGGGCCCTATCAAATGTAACACCCAGATCCTTCACACAGTCAACATGATTAATCGTGTTACTATCAAGAAATATTAAAAAGTTATTCAATCTCTTTTACGATAAAAACTTATAATGGAGCATTTATTAATATTAAGGTGCATAAAATTTAATTTACACCATTCAGTGAATCGAGATAGATCCCGCTGAATGCCCTCGCAATCGTTGCTACTCCCGACAACCCGAAATATCTTTAAATCATCTACATAAAGAAGACATCTACTGAAAGTTATGATGTCCTCAATATCGTTAATAAAGCAGTTAAAAAGGAGCGGGACGAGGTGAGCACCCTGAGGAACACCATAGGTAACATTTATATCAGATGATTCACAGTTGTTAATTTTTACTCGCTGTACTCTATCAGACAGGTAATTATTTATCCATTGTAGGAATGATTCATGGATGCCCAAGCCTTCCAGCTTGTAAATAGAATAAATATATTATTTTTTTACCTTTCCTTGTGTTTGACCTTTCAAGAATCCATTTTACTTTTAAAACTGTCTCTAGAAGCATTGGTGTCTTTAATAAACAATTGACATTACTTATAAACTATTCAACCGATTTGGCTAAACTTTCATACATCAATAAAGACCCATAATGACCTTACCATCAAGGTGTTACATGTGACTTTAGGCCATTATTGTAAAAATTATTAACATTTATAAAATAATGCAAAAAGGGGGTTTTCTTCATTATCTTGATAAATTGTTTGGCCGTTGTGATAGTATACGTATTTATCATTTACTATACCCCCCCCCATAAAATTAAAACTTTTAGCTATCTGTAATAAATTTTTCGGTGAAATTAGTTTTTTTTCATTACATTTACTATGACGCAAGTCAAGGTCACAAAAGCGACCCAAAGAATACATTTTAGCGATACTCAGATTGAAGTTTGGGCAATTTAAGCTGGATGATTGGAGATAAATATAAATAATTCTGGACCTCTTACCAGGAATATTTTTTTTGTTCGTTTATGACAGAAGTTTGAGGAAGTCGCCGTTGATGTGCTCGATTTAATCAATAAATTATTAACGTGACATTTATAAGACAAAATATGGCCCATTAACCACTCGGCCGGCCTCAGTTTTCCTGCACATTGAACACCTTATGTTTTACAAATTCAACCCTAGTATGCGGTGAAGATTGATAAATGCCGCCATTATCGTAAATGATTACATGTTCGTAAATTCGGGTCTGAAACTTTTCCGAACCGTTCAAGTTGACTATTAGTTTTTGTTGGGTAATATAAAATAATGTGTTGCTTAACAAGCATTGTGGTAATTTATTGCTTAGAAATATATTTCAAATAATAAAAAAATTGCTTTTAGACGCCTTTTATGGTTAATCCTATACACAGTATTTTTTATTGATGCCATTGAAGCTTCGATTTTATGTTATTTAATGACATTATAGGCCGGTGAAGTTAGCCTCATATAAGGTGATTTTGAAATTCATTGTTAGTGGACTTCTGATTACGTAATAACCTTCAGAATGCTAATAGTAATTATGTGGTGTCTTCTATCTCATTTTTTTTTTTGGGAAACTTTTTTATTTGACAATTAAGATATGAAAAACAGTTTTTTCGAGTTCTAGGAAAAGGTATTACTTTTCAGTAAAAAAGTTTCAAATGAAAGTTGTGCGTATTAAAAATGCCTACGAAATGAGCTAAGCCATCTGATTTGGATAATTTGTTCGTTAGTTATTGCAAAATACCTGCTAAAATGGCTGTTTTTTTCAATTGTTTATAAACAATAGAAAAATATATTGCGTTAACTTTATACTGTAACTAAAGGAGATTCTTGTTGTATACAATAAAAGTACAAAATTTCAAGTAAATATATCTAATTGTTTTTTGCTCAGTGAAATTGTTTATAACTTTTTGTGCATTTTTTGATTGTTGATCCAAAGGTCGTACAGCGGTCTGCGGGTACCCAAATGAAAGTTCCAGACTTATACAAACAATAACAAAAAATGTGATTGTCGGACATGCATTGTCTTTATTTTTTATTTATTTTTACGACGTTTCGATTAGGTTGTATCTCTAATCGTTATCAAGTATAAACTGAATGTTTTGTCTTAAGACTACGAGCTAATATAGGGACTGTGTCCATTGAAGCGCAAAGTTTCGCTTCACTATATACACCTCAATGATTTGATCTTACAAAGTAGTGGTTGCCAAAGATTAGGTATCTCAACACTCGGTTTACTGAAGATTCCATTATTGTTTTTGATCTAAGCTGCTTCTATGAAGTTTCTTTTTTTCCTTTTGGGTTCCATATATATTGCCGCAGCTTCAGAGCATTTTATATGCTGTTGTTTATCCCAGGCGTGTTCTGCAATACCTGATATCGACGTTTTCCCTTTTTGTGTATGAGTTTTACGTTCCTTAATTCTAACTTCTAGTGGTCGTTTGGTTTCTCCAATATATATATCGCCAGACTAACATGGAACTTTGTAAACACATTCTTTCTTATCGGTACTTTTTGGTTTTCTTTTTGTTAAATGAGCTCCAAGTGTATTTCCTGATTTAAAGGCTGTTTTTATATTATAACTACTGGCAAATCGTCTTATTTTCTCCGAAGTGTCCTTAATGTACGGAACTATGAAGAAGGAATATGTTTCTTGCTGCCCAGTATTCGTTGTTCTAAAGTTATTTATAACATCGTCAATTAGTTTCAAAGGATAACCATTCTGTTGTAATTCGGACTTAATATCATCTGTTGTAACAAAACGGGGAATTATATGCAACCTCTATAATCGCGCTATATCTATATGCAATAATGCCGATTCATTGAAAAAAGAGGTAGCAAATATTAAATCCGATTTACAACAGAATGGTTATCCTTTGAAACTAATTGACGATGTTATAAATAAGTTTAGAACAACGAACACTGGACAGCAAGAAAAACATTCCTTCTTCATAATTCCATACCTTAAGGGAACTTTGGAGAAAATAAGATGAATTGTTTTAAAAAGTAGTTATAATATAAAAACAGCCTTTAAATCAGGAAATACACTTAGACTTCATTTAACAAAAATAAAACCAAAAAGTACCGATAAGAAAGAATCTGTTTACAAAGTTCCATGTGAGTGTTCTGAAATATATATTGGAGAGACCAAACGACCACTAGAAGTTAGAATTAAGGAACATAAAACTCATACACAAAAAGGGGAAACGTCGAGATCAGATATTGCAGAACACTTCTGGGATAAACAACACCATATAAAATGATCTAAGGTTGTGGCAATATATAAGGAACCCATCATGAAAAAAAGGAAATTTATAGAAGCAGCTTACATTAAAAACAATAATGGAATCTTTAGTAAACCTAGTGTTGAGATACCTAATCTTTGGCAACCACTACTTTATAACATAAAATCACTGAGGTGTGTACAGTGAAGCGAAACCTTGGGCTTCAATGTACAGAGTCCCTATATAAGCTTGTAGTCTTAAGACAAAACATTCAGTTTATACTTGATAACGAATAGAGATACAATCTAATCGAAACGTCGTGAAAATAAATAAGAACTAAAGACAATGCAAGTCCTACAACCACATTTTAGTCAATCTTCAACATTGTCTACAACCTTCAAACAAACGTTAAAAAAGAACGAAATGAATTGTCGATCTTAAATTGTTGAAACAGATAAACAAAATTGGGGTTCGTTTTTTCGTTATAAACAAATAGAATAACTCTTCAACAATTGTTGATATCAAAATATCTATAAGCGGAAGTAATCGCTGAGATAGTGTGTAGGACTACTAGAAGCTGAGATAGAGTTTTTATTTCAATAAATCGCTGCGGAATTGTATATTAACATTAAAAGATTATTTAAGTAGAAGCTCATAGGGAAATGGCTAAACTATTGTATGCAGCAGTTTTTAACTCAATTATTTCAAACTTGTTGATGTAGCAATAGTTTGTATTTGCACCTACGCCGAGAGTCAGAAAGTGAGTGGTGCTACGCGTGGAAAAAAGCGTGACTCAGACGCTTCAAATTCGAGCAATGGATGATATGTTTTTATAATCAAATTATTGTTAAACATAGCAATAGGCAAATTGTTGCACTTTTATACATTTTATGCATAATTATAATTTTACCGTATTTACGTGTTTTTTAAATTGCGAAAAAATTTTCACAGTGATTTAGATTGATTTTTATTGTACCATTAATATTTATTGAGATATAGCATATAACAAATAGAAACATTAGTTGATAGCATTATTATAGAATCGAGAATTATTGTAATATTACTTTTAAAGACGATGAAAGTAATAGAGGAGAAAATAATTATGATTATGATAATAATGATGATGTTGATGATGATGGTAATGATGTCAGTGATGAGAGTGATGATGATGATGAGGGTAATAATGATGATAACGATGAGAGTGATAATGATGATGATAATTGTAATGATAATAGTGAAACCGATAAAGGTTACGAACATGAGTGTCCATCGATGTCTAAGAAATAGAGAATGGAACAAATATTTTGTATAGATTTAAGCAAAAGATATGTATGTTAGCAAAAAGTTGTGTGTATGTGAAAAATATTCGTCCAATAAAACAAACAAAAAAGTTAACATGTGTTTTATTTGTACTATTTGGCGGCAAATGACAGTCGCAATTTGTTTCATGCTATAACTTCAAAAATATTAATGGTACATTAAAAATCCATGCGATCTTTAATATCCTAAACAGTAGTACACTGATGACCAACAATTTGTTTATTGCTATGTTTAGCCAGAATTTGATTACAAAAAAATATCATCCATTGTTCATATCTCGTCGAAAAATCACAAATTAAAAAAATAAAGATTCTATAACGAACATTCGCCAAGATAATCTCCCTCCACTGCTCACTTTCTGACTCATGGAGTAGGTGTAACTTTAAACTATTGTAACTTCAACAATTTTGAAATAATTGAGTTGAAAACTGCTGCATACAATAGTTTAACCATCTCCCTATGAGTTTCTACTAAAATAATTCCTCAATAAACATCGCAGCAGCGATTTTTTGAAAAAAAAATATTTATTTTAACAATTAAAGTCAACAATTCATTTGGCTCGATTCTGTTATTCAGTACGTTTATATCAACAGTTCCGAGCGCGCTTGAACTCAAGCGCCTTAGAAATAACGAATTAAACGGGCGAGATTATATTTGAAGCCGGCTCAGATTTGCTAAGTCAAGCCTGAAACGATTTAGGGTTGACTTGACCTAAGCGCGGTTCGAGTGCGAAATAAACACCTCAAGCGCGCTTGAAATCAGCTGTTGACTTCTGAACGATTACGTCGTGCGTCAAATGGGCGTTAGTATATTATTTTCAATTATTTTTAACGTTTAAGAACACCTAAGTTAAAGGCTAAATGCAGAAAAAAACATTCTACCCCTCACAATAGTCAACAGTTGGTTTTAAAATAGAAAAATATCAAAACAAGGCGTTATTTTGAGGTTAGGTACAGACGAGATGTCAACCTTCTGCGAAAATGACTTGAAACTAAGGTCAAGTAATGTTTAAGTTTGTGAAATAAACGTCTAGATTTCAAGTAACATATGAGGCGGCTTCGGTTTGAAGCTGGCTCGAGAAATGTCGATTTAAACGAAGTCATTGTCAGTATAAATCTCGAGCTATTATTTGCGCACTTGCAAATCACTGTATGACCTATAGACCGCTGAGAATAAAAAATCAAAAAACATAAAATGTTATAAACAAATTAACTCTGCAAAAAACTAGTGAATGTTTTTACTTGAAATTTTGCATACTTGTTGTATGCAATAAAAGACTGCAATATATTTTTTCTATTGTTTATTAACAATTGAAAAAAACAGTCATTTTAGCAGGTTTTTTGCAATAAATTATCCGATTTGGATAAGCTTTAGTTGTAGTTGTAGCGTTGATATTTTTAAAGCGCACAACTTTTTTTTGAAAGTTTTTCACTGAAAAATAATAGAACTCGAAAAAACTATTTCTTCATATCTTAATTGTAAGTAAAAAATTTTCCCCAAAAAAGAAGTCTAGTAACAATAATTTTTTTTTCATATACTAATTCCGCTGGCCTCGTATTGAAAATTAGAAAAATATGTCAAAACTGGAATGACTAAATTGATCAACACAACTTTTTTTTCAGGGAATTAAACCTCATTTAGTTTCTATTAATTCCAGGGTTGCCGTTTATATTTCGGGAACCGGTAGCACTAGCGTTACTAGGTGCTATCCGACATATTCATTTTAAAGCCGAAACGTCGTGACATTCAACAAAAATAAAGATAATGGAAATCCAATATATAGCTACTACTTCACAACATTAATGTTTGTTCCTCTATCAAATCTTATGCGTGAAGAAATCCCCTCCTGAAGTCGATTAATAATAGAAATTGTTCGATATCTACCACCAAAAACTCTAAAAGGAAACTCCATTCAACTTTTCAACACTCATTAACTTTTTCGTCGAAATAATTGCCTTCCTTGAGTGAAGTGAAGTATTTGTTCACGAGCTCAACATTTTAATTAAAGGGTGTTAATTAGCGCTATTAGTTTCAAAGTTTTCCCGATATTGTTATAGCTGCCGAAGTTTGGAAAACTATTTTTATTCGATATATCAATTAATTTCCACTCGGACGTAAAATAAAAAATAAATGAGTCCTTTTGAGACAGAAAACATATTCGGATATAGTAGTTTTGGTTGAAAGATTAAAAATTAATTTTCTTAAGTATGTGTAGGATGTCTGAAATAAGATTTAGCATTTCCCTATCTCAGGAACTAAGATGCCATAAGGAAGAGATCATAAAAAAAGTTTTACTATTTTTGGGTAAACTAGTATTTATAAAAGTCAACTTCTGTTCATAATATTTCCTTTTCTCGAGACATAATGCAACTTTCTTTACCAATATATAATTTTAAAACTCCTTAAGAAATTCTGAATGCTATTTGATTTAGTTGTTTAAATTAAATAGATAAAACACGGATTTATATTTATTATAACGAACTTTATAACATTATACATTTCATAGTATTAGTTTGTGTTTATAGTTTGCAGTTTTAGGTTTATTTTCTACGATTTAATAATTTATTTAATTAATTCTACTTTTGTTAATTTTGTCAGTCTATAATAGAAGGTCTGGGACATCTTAGAAAATTCTATTTCATTATTTTTAACATGGAACGCCAATGACAGAAGATCTAGAAATCTCCAGATTATTCCTTTTTCTTATTTTTATTACACCATGTAGTATGCGAATCTTTCTAGAAAGATCCGTAATCTTCTGGTATCCAGAAAAAGGGTATATAAAGAGTCCAGATCGGCTTTTGTGGACAGTTTAGTTTGAAACGTCGTCGATGTAACTTGAATTGTTTGACAAGTGTCAAAATTGAAGTTGACAATAAAAAGTTATTAAAATAATACAGTGTATGTTTAAAATACCGGCCGTCCGGAACATTATTATTTCGCTAACTAATAATTTTTTACTTGGCTTATTAAAACAATAAATCTAAGAGCATGCTGTAACTAAAAAACGAGATGCTATACCGAAACATTAGATGTTGTAAACTGTTATCAATACCAAGACAGAAGATCGCCATTGTTCAAATGTGTTTCTTATAGGCTGCTATACTTTACAACGGCTTTCCTGACGAGTTTCAGTCTTTGAATCTTAAAATGGAAATATAAAGAACAGCCAGGAAAAGAAAAATTTTGGTTCGTATCAAAATGGGTTATTATATAAATCTGGTGAAATATAGGACACAGGCGATCCTAGCCTTGGTTTTCAACATTTTTTCTTCATTTTTTCCGAAAACGCTGAAAAAAAAAATCTTTACTTTAAAGTTATTTTTATTTCTTGGAAAAACACTTATTTATGATTTTCGCACTTCCTCCAAGGAATATTGATTCATATCAGGTATAAAGTGTTTTTGCTTAAGGTTGTTGGTACAACAATGTCTTTCTCAAGAATAAGCTCCGGAGTATATTTGTAATAAGGCACTTTTCCTACCTGCAAAAGGCTTAACTTTTCTGCGAACTCTTGGCGGAGTATCTAACTATTTTCTCTAGAAACTTTATCTATTAACATAATGTCTGGCCTATTATAAGCAACTGTTCGGTATCAATATAGCTTGAACTCGTTGTTCGTAAAAATAGACTCCGGTTTTTATTTGAAGTAAGGCACTTTTCTTACCTGCAATAGATTTAACTTATCTGCTAACTATTGATGGAGTATCTTGGAGGCTGAGTCGTGTATTTCCTTATACTCGGTTGCGGCAAATGCTTGACATCCTCCAGTTATGTACTGGATTGTCTCTGATGTTCGACATCCATATCTACATTGGTCATTTTCTATTGAGGGATTTCTGATTATGAACCTCCGATAGTTCTTCATCGGAATAACTTGATCTTGGATAGCTTGGTCATAGATGCCATCCATGAAGTGGTTTCTGTAGCCAGGCTTGTAACTCCTCTTGGTCTGTTCGGTGGTGAGAAGCAATATCCTGTTCCTTCAGCTGTAGCGGCGTTGAGTCGTCTGCCTTGCATATTGCTCGATGTAGTGCGGTGCATAACCTGTGGAAATAAAAACGTAACTTTATTATTTGTTGACTGAGCTCCTGACCAGTATCGACCAATCCTCTCCTTCTTGGTGTCTTGGAAGCATTGTACGTAATTGCATTATTTGTATATTTTTTATTGTTGCTGTTGATTCTGCACCTTTCAACCTGTTGCGTCTCTGGCACATTAATTTTGCTGAATCGCAACGATATTGTTTTGCTTGTACTGTATATGGATATGTTGGGTCCAGTAGGATGTGATCACATTGTACCGCGTGGGAGGGCAGATGATTGGCCGATAAATAATAAGAACTTGTGTATTATGCTGATCTGTTAGTAAGAGGATTAAGCTCAACATCATTATCTAGCCAGTCGATGGTGCATACTTCAGAAGTTAGTATCTCTAGGCATGGTTCCTTGACAAGGGTAGGGATTTTCTCAATACTGAACAGCATCTGACTTTAATTCTGTTCTTCATTGCTTCAGCTAGCATTACTGTTGCAGTAGGTGGATGTAGCCAGTTTTCGTAAACTCTTTTACATGTTTTTTATTCGGATATAAATTATTTGTCATATTCGGTGAAGAGTTTAACATTAAATAGGAAGTTTTTTCTTATTGCTCGGTATTGGAATTATCATAAAAATCGATATCATTACAGAAAATTGGATAACTAAAGTTACTGAGAAATTATTATTTTTTTTTTCATTAAGTTAATTATGTGTAAATAGGCATTTTTTTATTTAAAGAAAATGGCAATTTACTAAATAAACATTTCTTAACGTTCTAAAATGCTATTACCCACTTACTTTTGTATTTTAGGTCAGACAGGCGACCCTCTTCGGTTCCGCCCGGGCACAATTAGGATTTTAACTAATTGAAAGGTATGTAATAATATTAATGTTTTTGTATGCGTGAAAATATGTACAAGGGCTGATCTTTATGATCTAACTCTGGCCTACTTGTAATATTATGTATTAAAGTTGCATTCATATGCTAAAAGTTTGTAAATTATGTATAGAAACGTTTAAATCTCAGGAAATTCCTTGCTTGACAGGGCAGACGCTTAAATTGATGAGTGCAGTGTCATAGTACCAAAATAAAACGTGTTATGTAAAAATATCTTCAGACAGTAGTTATGACGCCGATTTAAATTCAAGTAGAATTGAGGAATACTTTTAAGGACTATGCGTTTTTTTATACTATTATGAAGCAGTGGTGCAGTTAATTTAAGTACGGTAGAATTTTATGAGAGGACGAACATGTAGATGAATTTCCTGTAGCTGTTACTTCTCCACAAATCATCGATGAAATTCACAATCGTGTTCAGAAAGACACATCACTGACAATGAGAGACTTTGTTGAAGAAACTTACTTGTCATCTTGATATTTTAACAGCAAATTTAGATACGAAAGAGTTGTAAGCAAGACTGATACATTATGATGGATGTTACATCATCGGTGACGATGATCCTCAAACCAAAAGTCATTGTATTGAGTGAAAATATCGTGGGTCTCAACTCTTTCAAAACTTTTATGGGCAAGCATTGTTTGTAAAGGTAATGACCCTTTTTGGGATATTCAAGAAGTAGTTTTTGTTGTAGGAAAAAAGAACGGCAATTATTTCGATTAAGTGAAATTGAAAAAAATAACACTTTTATTTTTTTTTGAATTCTTCACTTATTCCCTATTTTGAGGTCGTAGAACCTGGTTCTGGTCCTGGTTTTCCATCAGTTTTCTTTTGTTTTCTGGAAAACACACTTCACAAGATCACTTTAATTTCTGAAGAAAACAACGCACATTCATATTTATTTTGAATAGTAATGGTTAAAATACATTTTATGTAATATATTTCAACTATTTTTGTGCAAACTTTAGCAAACAAATTTCGAAAAACTTGTATCTTCAACTAAAAAGCTAAAATAAGTTTCGTAATCTTTATTGCTCATTGTATTACTGAAAGCGTCAAATATTCGCTCCAACGTTGCCAGATTTAAACTATTTTCGTAGTATAAACTTTTATTTAAAAAAACTATAACATTTTTCAATCTCAGACGATAATATAGTTTAATTTTTATAATGGAAAAATAAGTATAAAATTAAACTTAACTAACCGGAATTTTTGGGTAGTTCAGGTTTATCTTGTTTTTAGTTACTTTGGAAAACTAAAACTAACCTGAACTAATGTAAGTTATTGCTGACTGTAAGAGTTTTGGTGTAGCGACACCGAAAATCGTAAAGTTTTCAGGACAAATAGGAGAGGGTAATGAAAAAACCTCTGGTATCTGAAGGAATTCTTAAGATAGTCATCATTGCCCCAGAATGTGTGATTTTCTCTGATAGTTTGGGAGTAATCGGGGTCTTTCTTCTTGCATTTTGCTTTAAATAACTTGCACTCAGCTCTTTCTGCAAATAGTGAAAAAACCAATATGATCCCTTTAGAACCATTAATATTTGGAGGCTAGAAGTAGGGATAAAAGGGATAAATATGTTTTTCAGGTCTTTTTATGTGCAGCTTTACTAGAGAGAAAATAATTATATGTATTTCACAACAATGCTCTGGAGGCAGAACAAATTATTTCCAAACAAATCACGTCACTAACAGATGTAACTGGCGATTTTGTTTTTTGAGTTTTTTTCGTTTTTCTTGATTTTTCTAATTAAAATGTGCAAATTTTTGAAATGTGCAGCTTTAGTAGAGAGAAAATAATTATATGTATTTCACAACAATGCTCTGGAGGCAGAACAAATTACTTCCAAACAAATCACGTCACTAACAGATGTAACTGGCGATTTTGTTTTTAGAGTTTTTTTCGTTTTTCTTGATTTTTCTAATTAAAATGTGCAAATTTTTTTTGAAATTTTATATAATATCAAAGCTTCTGTTAGCGTAAAATTTGCAGATATAACAAAATTTTAACGATTTAATGCAAAAAATTGATTCTAAAGTATAAAGTGATTTTGCGCGTTTTCCGGAAAATCAAGGAAAATTGTGAAAAACCAAGAACACAATCGTGTTCTACGACATCGAAATGGGAGATAAATGGAGAATTTTTTCTAAAAAAACTCCGTTTTCCTAGGTTTCACTTAATCTAAATAATTAATCTCAGAACACCCAATGGTCGTATTATTTCACATAGAAATATCGCTATGTATCAAATCACAAATAATATCCTTAAAGAAAGAAGAAAGATTGATAAGAGATAGAAAGAACTAGTTTATGTTATAGAATAATTCTATAAAGACCTATACATGTCAAAATACAATCCAACATCAAAAACCAGAAAAAAATTAAAACGTAAAATTACCAATCCCGGAAGATCTACGGGAAGAATATGAAATAGAAAACGCTCTTAGAAAATAGTAGAAGTTAAAGAGCCCCGCGTAGAGATCACATCATAAATGAGCTATAAAAAATAGGAAAAGCTCTTATTGCGTCCTTCAAAATGTTATTTAATAAGTGTAAGCAAGAAGGCCTAATACCAACACAACTAGAGTATTGCAAGGATGATTCTTCTATTTAATAAAGAAGATAGAATACAAATAAAAAACTGTCTACTCATAACCTTCTTATTTCACTAACCAAACCAATCAGAATTTTCCAAAAGCTAGATTGTTCCCAACCAGTAGAGCAGGTGGGCTTCAGGCAACTTGTAACCGTCTACTGACAATTAGGAATCATGTGGAAAAGTCAGGTGGGCATACTTCTTGATATCAAGGAGGTTTTGTATACAGTGGAACATTGGACAATCGAGAAAGCTCTTTATAATTGTCGAATTGACTACAGATATATAAAATTATTGCTCAACATATACGAAGACGCCAGTGCGCGAGAAAACCAATCCAATCAGAATTGGAAGAGGTATAAGAGGACCTATTTGAGAAAAGGAATGAACATCAACGGTGAACGTTTTAATAACTTGGCGTTTGCCAATAACATAGTTTTAATTTCAGACAAACTGAAGAACATCCAAGACATTGTTTTAAAGAACGAATCAAAAAAGATTGGCCTGAAAGTAAACACAACAAAAACACAAGTAATGCCAAACATAGATGAATATTTCCAATTAATAACAAACGATGACGACCACAAATTAGAATAGTCCAGGAATATTTGAACTAAACCATAATAATTAGCAAGAAAAATCCGATGGCTGAAATTAATCGAATAGTTCGGCTGCTTTTAGAAAAATATCAAAAACCACATAATTCCATTGTTTATGTGACGACGAATATTAACGAGTATGTCCTCCCTGTATTGACTTACGACATCTAAACCTGAACCGTAACTGGAGTAAAAACCGATAAGATTGCCAGTGGGCAATGGAGCGACAGGTGTTAAATATTAGACTAGAACATCTACCTGGATTAGACAAAAGATTAGAGTGGTAGATACTATCTAACATTCTGTACCCTTGAGATAGATATTCTGCGAATATACAATGAGATAACAAGGCAACCGATGGCATAAAAGAATACTACTCTGGAGACCATGGACCGCAAAGCAAAACAGGGAAGACCGTAATTGAGATGGCACGACGATATACAAAGATCAGTAGAACTGGTATGGAGAAGGATGACAGAAGACAGACAGGATTGGAAGAGAATGGAAAGGCTTGTGTCCAGCAATGGATGAATGAGGGCTAAGAAGAATAAGAAACTAATTAATGGCAAATTAACAAAAGGTGTACTTTGTCTTACTTGGCTTACTGTGAGAGGGAATATTTTACATTATTCGCGTATATCTAGGTATTGTATATCAAAATATTTAGTAGTCATTTCAGCACGTTGAATAAAATTTTAATTAAAATGCTCGAAATTTCGGATGTTTAAGAACAACTTTTAACTTAAGGAGACATAACTTAAAAAATCGATAATAAATTCTCAATTCCTCGAGGATTTTCCCGGTATGCAAAGAGCAACGGAAAAGAACTCATTCCGAGCATTTTAAGTAAAATTTTAATCAGAATGCAGAAGTGACTACTACACTATCTTTAGTTAACAACTACGACGGTTTACGAGTAAGAACGTCTAAAGAGTTTTAACCAACTTTTATTAAGATTAATTGCAGTAGAGCGTAATTGCTGGTGAATTTTTACCTGCTACCGAGGATTTAACAGACAGAAAGTTTGTTTCATTTGACAAAGTTACAAGGATTTTAAATGGCGTAATAATAGTTTCTCTAATTAAAAGTTAAAAATCAGTTTTATTTTATTTTTTCTGATATTCTAAACCGATATAAAATTTATATCATATGATCGCTTTAGAATTTTTCCTTTGCAACTTTTTAACATTTGTTATCGATATTGCATTTCATATTTTAAATTTATGCTACATCATAAATAATGTTACGAAATTCATCTAGGAAGGATTCTAGGAAAAATATTTACCTAACCATTACAGAAACATTACGTAGTAACAAACTTTTCCTGATTGTGTGCCAAATTTGAGTTTAACGCAGCTATTATTTTTAAAATGTTTTGCAACCAAAAATAAGTTTTATGAAATTGGAATATTATAGTGATTGGTAGCTGGTAAGACACTTGTCTATTGTCCCAGTGGAAAACTGGTCTATTCCAATGAAGCGATCATTTGTGAGCCTTGATTCTCCTCCACTTCTTATTTGAGGGAATTATGTCCCATCCTTAATGTCTACTACAACCCATTTGATCATTTCTGTTTTTATCCGGTTGCTGCCCTGTAAGTTAAGGGTGACTTGTTAACGGCTGGGAGAAGAAAATCTGAACCAAGAATTAATTCACCTTGATTGGAAAACGATCTCTACAAAGGAGAAGGTTACTTTATGGTACCTTTAGAATATCAAGAATATTAAAGGAAAAACAGAAGGAGCTGCCAGAGAACTTTGAAGGGTGGACATTGATATTACTGCTTTAAGAGAAATAAATAAGAAATTTGGAAAATTCATCCCCATATACAGCTGAATTGTGAATATCAGCAGCTTAAACTACACATTTTCCTGTTAATTAAAAGGAAGCTCAAGAACCAATAACAGATTGGATAACAATCAACGAAAAAACTATGAAAGTAATTATCCATCATCTTGGATATCAACTGATAGTGATGGAAACATATGGACCAAATGTTGATGAAGACTCCTCGTTAAAACGTCAATATATAGAACTCTTAAGTCAAACTTTAAGATAAATGGATGGTAATAGAGCAGTTATTTTGATAGAGGAGATGAAGACAAGGAGCAAGAAACTTAAAGTCGATCATCGATTAAAATATAAAAATAAAAACATCAATGAGAGCTCTTGAGGAAAGAGTTTACTATGGAGTTGAGTACGGAACAGAGAATTGCCTAATAAAAGCGAATATTATTATAAAGCTGCGTAAAATTAACATTAGAAATAATTCCTAAATATTTTCAAGAAGGAAGAAACTTCATCAAATTTTAAGGTAAAAATAAGTAGTTTGCTGGCTTTTACCCAATAGATATCTATATTCGAGGATGAATAAAAAACAAATATTTGTTAGATTTCCACTATATTTAACTAAAAAAACTTGACGCGTTTCGCTACACTGTAGCTTATTCATTTTACAATAGAACTTCTACACTGAATCGTGGCCGTCGTTTGCTCATGGACGAGTTGCGTGAAGGTCATCCAAAATAGATTGTATTGCAAGAAAACATCGATGTTGTGCGTGAACTGACAATACAAGATTGTCATGTGACATACTGTTAAATTGAGGAATCCCTGTGCATTAGTAACATCAGCGTATATAATATATTACATGAATATTTAGCTGTTGCATTAGAGCCCACATAATTACAATCGCTCAAAAAAAGACTCGTGTCGATTAGTGCAAAGGAATGCTCAAAACATATGATCGCGGTGCTTCAAAAGTATTTCTTAGTTCGTGATAGGTGATAAGTTTTGTATTTATGGGAATGCGTCCGCAAGTTAATAGCAGTCGACATTATGAGTCTTTCATTATAAACTAAAATCAACAAAAGTTACTAGACCATGAAGCACTTTGCAACAAATGTTCACCTGTTTTTTCGAAAAAATTGGTCGCGTTGCAACCGTGTCTTTAGAAAATCGAGAACAGTCAGTTTTGAATGATATAGAACCATTTGTTTTTCTGATGTCTTCGGTAGACTGAGGCAGAACTTAACTTTTTCTTCAGATTATTAACTCTGGGATTCAGAAACAAAATTAGGTTTCTTGCAATTGTTTCATAATTATTCTTCTCCTGCAAAAAAGCTCTGTACATAATCTATAGCTGATAAGCTTATAGCTACCACATTAAGTAGGAATTGTTCTTGTTGAAATAACGTACGGTTATGGCGCATTACCTCCTTAATTTATGTCACAAAAGTGTCCTCTTTCTCCACAATAATGCGCCAGTTCACATAATAGCCAAACTTCCCCAGATTTGGCCCTCTGACTTCTTTTTCGCCACAAGTTTTAACGAGAATTGAAGCAAGCTACGCAATGAGTAATGGCATCATTTTTTAAATACAAAATCAAAGGTGTAAAACCAACAACGTATAAAATAGAAAAAATACGTTTTCAGATTAGATAATCTTTAGAGGCAAAAATTAAATTAAAATTAGCTATTATCTAAACTCAAACTAGACAATTACGTGTGGAAGTCATTATGGAATACATGGGAACTTGCTAATTGGATGAATTTTTAGTTTTTGAATTGGTTACATAATATTTATAAGCCTTTCAGTTTTCGTCGCACTTTCATATGATCTAACTTTAGCAAAATTTTATGTTAATAATTTTAATTTATATGATGTTTAGGTAAAATTATTCTTTATATTTTTGCACGCATGGTTTTAAATATAAACTTGATTTATTGCTGGATTGTAGCTGTGTCGTTACTTGATACTGCTTTTTCAGTGGCAGAATTGAGGTATTGACGATCAAGTTTATAGTTGAGAGCTACCTAACAAATATTTGTTTACCATGGTTTCTAGTATTTGAGCTCTGAGGATCGTATAGCTCTTAGCAGATGGTATCTATAAAATATACTCTGATATATGCAAAGATTCTTTTCTTTCTTGAACTGCGATTGTGTTATCATTACTACTAGCCTTATATTGTCTACTGTTGAACAAAAGCCTCCCTCAACTATTTTTGTCTTTCCGGCTTTTGTGCCACCTGCCATCCTTTTGATAACATCCATTGGATTGGTGATCTGCTTCTGTTCTTATCAGTTTCGTGTTTAGGTATATATGTATGTATGTAGAGTTGGGGGTCTGTACACTGCGTCCTGGTAGATCTATTGTGCCCCCTACTGCTGTCCAGTCGTCAGAATTACTTTATCGGTTAGAGCAGGTCTTCCAGTTCTATATTCCTTAGGAATGTTAGAATGTTGGACGGCTTCAAGGTGGGTAGCTCCCCTTCTTCGATTTGGTGTCTTCTCAAGAACCGAATCCTAGAGTTTTCTAGAGCGCTCCATTCTGAAAGGATATAAATTGAGGTTTCATCCTCCTCACACAGAATCTGCACCCTTTTCTTTCTACCAGTCCCAATTTCTGTAGGTGTCCCTTCAAGTGACAATGTCCCGCCAGGATCGCTCTCAGAACTCTGAGTTGGTTTCTACTTAAGCTTATGCATTCTTTGAATCTCTTCTGGTCGTGGTTGTCCCGAAGTCTCTTCGCTTGTCTCAATCCTTGCAGCTCCGTCCAATAATTGAATTTCCTGCTTTCTTCTTCTATCTTTAGTTCTTCCAGAAGTAACCTGCTAGTGATTCCACAAACAGGCTCTGGCCCCAGAAATAGTGTCTCAGCCCCTTTCCTCGCGACCCTGTCTACTATTTCATTGCCCTCTACCCCGGTATGTCCCGGTACCCACATGAGCGTGACATTATTATTCTCACTCAAATCATTTAGTTCCTCTAGGTATTCCCAGACCATTTTGGAACTGATAACTTGAGAGCAGCACTGATGGTTGCTTGACTATTCAACAAGATGATAATTTCTTGATCATGATAGTTTTTCTCCTTGTTAACTTACATATCCTAATAGCATCTATTTCTGCCTGGAAAATGCCTGGTGACTTACCAAAGCTTTCGTAGTATTTGTTGCCGGATCCATACACTCTTACTCCAGTTCCCTCCGTTGTTTTGGAGCCATCTGTATACCATATAATGAATTTCGTGCTGAGTTTTTAAATGGTATTTCTGTCCCATTCGCTCTTGCGACTCAACTTCGTGCTAAAGTTGTTCATAAAGCTGAATTTCTTTTTCATTTCATCTTGTGGCATGTCCCAGATTTGTTAATTTCTGGATAAGAGATTGGATCTTCGTTTTATGATCTCATTTCTCATCATCCTCTTCGCCATGTTCTCTAGAAATATATGAGAGGTGTGAGGTTTAGAATTACTTCCATGGAAGCCATTGGGCATGTTGTCATTGCCCCTGTTATACATGCACAGGCCAGTCTTTAAACTTTCGTATTAGCCAGACTGGATCTTTTGCTTCAGATCACTGCCCTATATGGGATGATTGGTCTCATTGTTGAAGTGTACATCCACTGCATTTTTGGATTTGTAGCCCATTTTTCTCCCGCAAAGTTTCTACAGACCATCCAGGCTTTTGTAGTCTTGTTGATTACTTCTTTTGATGGTTATTCCAGAGAAGTTTGTTATCTAGGTCACCAGTCTAAAACTCTCCGAGATCACCTATCATCGATCATCCTAGCAACATGTCCTTCCTTTTTATTTGTAGAATAGTTTTAACACCATTTTTCTTTCATTCTCGTTCATATTCTTTGTATAATTGTCTTATTTGGAACTGTGTCCTTTAGAGTGATTTTTAATATCGACCTCTCCAGTTTTCTTTAGATTAGGGATATTCTATCGATGTTTTTCTTTCAGATCAGATTATGAAGCTTGTCTGAATTTACCGAAAGCACAAGATAGGCACGTTCTGCATTGGATTCATATATATATATATATATATATATATATATATATATATATATATATATATATATATATATATATATATATATATATAAATACTTACTTACTTACTTACTTACTCCGTGGCGTTACAACCCCGTGTGGGTTTTAGCCGACTTGACAATATGCCTCCATTCGTTTCTGTCCTTTGCTAGCTCCATCCAGTTCTCTACATCCATAGCTTTAAGGTCTACTGCTATATTATCCCGCCACCGGAGCCGGGGTCGTCCAAGTGATCTTTTTCCAGTTGGGGTTTCTTCCCACACCAGTCTCACTATTCTTTCGTTAGAGTGTCTTATGAGGTGGCCTGTCCACTGGAGTCTTCTAGACTTTATTTATTTAACTATGTTGGCGTCTGCGTATAACTCTTCTAACTCTTTGTTTGTTCTTATTCTATATTGTCCCGTTGCCCCATCAAGTAACGGGCCAAAGATTTTCCTTAGGATTTTTCTCTCCCAAACTCGCAGTCGCTCTTCGTTTGACTTTGTTATTGTCCAAGTTTCGCTGCCGTACATCACTACTGGTCTTATAACTGTTTTATATAGATTTATCTCTGTTCATCTTGTTAGTTGTTTCGATTTTATCAGGTTTCGAAGGGCGTAGCTATATCTGTTCCCAGCTTGGATCCTATTGTTTATTTCTTGTGATCCGTTATTATCTTCAGTTATTGTTGTTCCAAGATACTTAAATTCTCTGACGCGCTCAAAGTTAAAGTCGTCGATGGTGATGTTCTGTTTTAGTAGGCCGGATCACAGATCGTGACACCTTTAAAATCTACAAATAATATTAGCAGTCATTGTTTGGATCTTACTTATTTTAGTAAACATTTAAGACACATGCAAGTTATTTTTCAGGTAGCCTAGATTCAGCTCCTAAATATTTTTATTGTATGTGTAACAATAACAAGGCAAACAAACTTAAAACATTTTGAAATACGAGCGCTATTTTTATTGTTTACAGTAATTCGTACAATAATTGTTCACAACGTTCAATGTGGTTTATCTCAACAAGAGTGCATCGTTGAACTTAATTCTTTATATGGCAATAAAGCATCTACAAAAACTCCCCTACATCACTGGTTTAGTGAATTCATGGACCAGTGGCGTCCAAAATCGGTTGCAAGCAAGAAAATACCGATGATGTGCCTGAAATAGTACTTTAAATTCATCATGTGCCATACCGTAAGATTAGGGCATCCCTGGGTATTAGTAATACCAGCTTACATATTATTGTTCTTGAATATTTGATACATTTTGCCGATTAACGGAAAGAAAAGCTCCAAAACTACAATCGCGGTGCTTCAAAAAACAAAGATCGTGAGAGATGAGGAGTTTTGGATCTACGCATATGAGCTGGAAAGTATACAACAGTCTGGGTTCTATAAGATGCCAAAACCAAAATCAAGCAAATGGTGGCCTGTTATTTCCAAAAAACTGGCCATGTGTGAACTTTGTTTTTGGATAATTGTAGAACGGTACTTCGAAAAATACGCAATCGTTTGATTGTCAGCTATCTTCATTTTATTGAGGAAAACAAACCAGATACGACAACTCATTCTCCATCTTAACAATGCGAGCACTCATACATTCGCTCACACACGTAACTTTTTGAGAACTCAAAACGTCAAAATGATGAGTCGTCTACCGTATAGCCCTGATTTGGCATCGGATGATTTATTTTTGTTCAACTATATGAAGAAAAACTGCGTTGTCAACGATTTTCTATCCAGAAGAAACAGGAAGATACCATCTTCCGGGTGGTAAAAATGCTTGTTAGATTGGTTCAAACAGATGCAAAAGTGTATTGACCACCGGCGCGGATCCAAGGGGGGGGGCGGTGGGGGCAATCGCCCCCCCCCAAGACCTTTGAGTTCAGGAAAATAGACCCGATTTTGCCACTTATGCTATAGTTTATTCAAGAACTAGAGAGAGTAATAAATCATTTTTTACCCTTTTTTTTTCTTCGCAAAATACCTTTGTTCTTTAGTCCGATTTCTTTGGCAAAATCTGTTAGACACATATATTATTCATAGAAATGGGATAGAAATTTTAGAATCAAAAATACCGGTCTATAATAATGGACTATTTGGTTGGATAACAATAGATATTTGGATGTGTGAAGTGTTAAAAAGGATTTTAATCCTTGTCATAGGCGTCGGAAGGGGGTTTATTTTATCAATAAGTATTTATGGCATAGAATATTATTTTGGTAATAAACCTGAAATAAAAAATTTTTATAATTTTATTTAATTTCTTATGATTTCTTAATAATTCACATACATTAGAAAATATAGAAAATGTTGACATATTTCACACAAGTCACAACTGTATTTTTATTATTTTTAATTGTGGCATAGAAATCGTTTTATGTACAATCCGACTAAAATGTAGCTTTTTCTCTCAAAAAATTCTAAGTTATAATTTAAATACTTACAAAATATCCATTGCCAAAAATACAAGAAGTTAAACATATAAAAAAAAATTCGTCCATATAATATTAAAATTTTTTTGGGGCTATCGGTCATTTTATTATTAATTAAAAACATTTTTAGGATATTTGATGGTTCAGTTTATTTATTTCTGAAACCATCTGCAGAACTAAAATTAAACACTAAAAAGGGATTGAAATGTAATTTATTTTTATAAGTTGCAGAAAATTGAAATAATAAATTGTGTTTACGCTGGTAAACATTACGTATCTAATTCATAATCAAAGTCAGTGAACCTATCTTGGCTCAAATTAATTATAATTGGATCTTCTATCTCACCGATCATGAGATCGAGTTTTCACATTATCTTTTATGCTTTTATTATATGGATTGTTCCCAATTTTCTGCACTAACTTTATTCAAAAAATCTTTCAAAAGTTCAGTTAAATTACTAATTTTGTAAGTTGTGTTATTTCTAGCAACTCTACCTTTTACTTGAGAGAGATATTTCCTTCTTCAACGGACATATTCCAGACGATCTATAAGAACAGATTTCTTATCTGCTTTTTTCCAGCAAAAATTAAGTTTTCTTAGCAATTTCCAGAGCTCAGTTCTTTTAATTTCAGGTAAATCCCGATCTTCATTGATTTTACTTAGAATTTTGTCGACGGTTGGGATCTGCTTCTCATAATAAAATGTGTGTACAACTTCTTTTATCGCAGTTTACATCTCTTCTTCCAACGAGGTTTTTCGTCTGCCCCTGATAGAATGTAGCTTGGGAGTACTAACAATTCCAGCCGTTTTTTTCCTTCAGTATTGGGCACATAGTAGATTTGCCAACTCCTGTCATGTTGGAACACAACTCAACAGAGTTTTTAACATTATTATCTAGATATTGATATCTTAAGGCATCATAAACATTCGTCGTAATAAGTTTTTCGTTGAGGAAAAAATGTCCTGGTTTTAACGATTTTGGAAGCCATATCTTTTGGGTATCTCACTAATCTCAAACAATATGTAAAAACAAGCACAGACAAGATAAATTACTAAGGACACACTGTAAGGTGTACTTTGCTCACTGACAGAAATTAAATTGAATTACCAGAAATTTTATTGTAGCAGTAAATTTATAAAAGTTTATAATGTTTTACTATAATTAAATATAATTAGATTTACGGTAGTCCTGAGATACCTGCGGCACTGGAGCAGGTACGTTGGAGGCTTCGATAACAGTTTTATTACTCTCTCTAGTTCTTGAATAGAGTATAGGAATGTGTATGCTTGCGATCGTCCCTCCCCTTCCCTAAAGCTTTGAGTTCAGGAAAATACAACCGATTCTGCATTTTATATTAGGAATGTGTATGCTGCTGGCAGTCCTGTTGACAACTTGTTTTTCTTGCGATAGCCCCCCCCCCCAAGAGCTTTTAATTCAGGAAAATAGACCCGATTCTGCCTCTTATACTAGGAATGTGTATGCTGCTCGCATCCTCCCTCCCTGTCGGCAACTTGTTTTTTTCTTGTGATCGCCCCTCCCCTCTCTTCAACAGCTTCAAATTCCTGAAAAATAGACCCGACTCTGCCTTTTACACTAGAAATGGGTATGTTGCTGATGTCCCCCCCCCCCCCCCCGTCGACAACTTAAATTACTAATTTTGTAAGTTGTGTTATTTCTAGCAACTCTACCTTTTACTTGAGAGAGATATTTCCTTCTTCAACGGACATATTCCAGACGATCTATAAGAACAGATTTCTTATCTGCTTTTTTCCAGCAAAAATTAAGTTTTCTTAGCAATTTCCAGAGCTCAGTTCTTTTAATTTCAGGTAAATCCCGATCTTCATTGATTTTACTTAGAATTTTGTCGACGGTTGGGATCTGCTTCTCATAATAAAATGTGTGTACAACTTCTTTTATCGCAGTTTACATCTCTTCTTCCAACGAGGTTTTTCGTCTGCCCCTGATAGAATGTAGCTTGGGAGTACTAACAATTCCAGCCGTTTTTTTCCTTCAGTATTGGGCACATAGTAGATTTGCCAACTCCTGTCATGTTGGAACACAACTCAACAGAGTTTTTAACATTATTATCTAGATATTGATATCTTAAGGCATCATAAACATTCGTCGTAATAAGTTTTTCGTTGAGGAAAAAATGTCCTGGTTTTAACGATTTTGGAAGCCATATCTTTTGGGTATCTCACTAATCTCAAACAATATGTAAAAACAAGCACAGACAAGATAAATTACTAAGGACACACTGTAAGGTGTACTTTGCTCACTGACAGAAATTAAATTGAATTACCAGAAATTTTATTGTAGCAGTAAATTTATAAAAGTTTATAATGTTTTACTATAATTAAATATAATTAGATTTACGGTAGTCCTGAGATACCTGCGGCACTGGAGCAGGTACGTTGGAGGCTTCGATAACAGTTTTATTACTCTCTCTAGTTCTTGAATAGAGTATAGGAATGTGTATGCTTGCGATCGTCCCTCCCCTTCCCTAAAGCTTTGAGTTCAGGAAAATACAACCGATTCTGCATTTTATATTAGGAATGTGTATGCTGCTGGCAGTCCTGTTGACAACTTGTTTTTCTTGCGATAGCCCCCCCCCCCCAAGAGCTTTTAATTCAGGAAAATAGACCCGATTCTGCCTCTTATACTAGGAATGTGTATGCTGCTCGCATCCTCCCTCCCTGTCGGCAACTTGTTTTTTTCTTGTGATCGCCCCTCCCCTCTCTTCAACAGCTTCAAATTCCTGAAAAATAGACCCGACTCTGCCTTTTACACTAGAAATGGGTATGTTGCTGATGTCCCCCCCCCCCCCGTCGACAACTTGCTTTCGCTTGCCATACTTTTGTGATATCACCGCCCCCCCCCCCCAAGGAGTGAGGCTGGATCCGCCCCTGATTGACCATCGTGGAGAACACTTTGAAAAACAGTTGAACTATTTTCAATGATAAATATTCGTTTTTGTGTATTATTTCGGAAATATAAATTGCCACTTTGATACGTTACACACGAAATTTGCTTCCGCATAATATTTTTTATTTCTCGTAGTTTTTGCTATTTTCTAATGTTGTGTTAAGAATTAACACCACATAATAGCATACGGTGACTTATTAGTGAAAGTTACAAGATTTTGCATCAGACAATGTAAGATATTACGAACGTGATCACGATTTAGTTTTGTTGTTAGGTTCCTGTAGAGAATACCGACACATTAATTTGTTCTATACCTTTAATAAATCAGCATCCATAAAAATATTTGTTTGCGCTAAATAAACCGAGTTCATGCTAAATCAAAGAGATTTGTTATAGTTGGAATTATTAAGAAATTCCTGATTTGCATTTAAAATATACATAATTTGCTTGATCTTTTTCCTTCTAGTAACGACTCATACATGGTATGAATCTTCTAACTTTCACTAATAACTCACCGCGTGCGATTATATGGTGTTACTTGTTAACACAACATAATATTATACTTAAGCAAATTTCGTGTGTAACGTAGCAAATTGGCCATTTATATTTCCGAAATAATACTCAAAAATTAATATTTATCATTGTGTTCTCTACCATGTTCAATATGCTTTTCCATGTGTTTGAATCAATAATAATAGTAATAATAATAATAACCTGTACACGATTCAACGCCGCTACAGTTGAGGGAACAATATATTACTGCTCACCACCAAACAGACCAAGAGAAGTTACAAACCTGGCTACAGAAGCCACTTCATGGACGGCATCCAAATGAGGTCAATCAGGACAATGTCGACAACTCTGCGTCGAACTACTGGTTGATTTCAGGACAGATGTTTCCGGAAACGGAGAGCTTCTTGCTAGCTATCAAAGACCAGGTTATTCCGACAAAGAACTATCGGAAGTTCATCATTAGAGATTCCTCAATAGAAAATGATCAATGCAGATATGGCTGTCGAACATCGGAGACAATTCAGCACATAACTGGAGGATGTCAAGCGTTTGCCGCAACCGAGTATAAGGAAAGACACGACTCGGCCGCTAAGATACTCCACCAAGAGTTAGCAGAAAAGTTAAACCTATTACAGGTAGGAAAAGTGCCTTATTACAAGTACAATCCGGAGCCTATTCTTGAGAACAACCAGTTCAAGTTATATTGGGACCGAACGGTTTTGACGGATCAGACAGTTGCTCATAATAGACCAGATATTATACTGATAGATAAAATTTCTAGGCGGACTACACTAATCGACATCGCTGTACCTAACAACAAAAACCTAAGACCAAAATACAACGAAAAGATCGCCAAATACAGAAATCTGGAGGTGCAAATCCGAAGACAATGGGCAATGAACAGTGTCCAAACGATTCCTATAGTACTGTCAACAACTGGAGTGATACCAAAGAACCTCCTGCAGAACATCAAGGGACTGGGCCTTAGTGAGCATCTGTATAAGCCGATGCAGAAAGCAATTCTCCTAGCAACAGCGCGAACCGTCCAAAAGTTCGTAGGAAATACAGCACACAATGTCACCTAGGACCCGATAACATGGAAAGGGTTTCCACAGAGCTTCATACTTTTGGTATCTTTGTGCACCTCGTATGAGTCAATATTCCCTGGAAGGAGTGCGAAGCCGTTTCGCTTGTAAATCATAATAACCTGCACCTAACAACAACAACCTACGGCCAAAAAACTACGAGAAGATCGCCAAATACAGAGATCTGGAGGTGCAAATCCGAAGACAATGGGCCATGAACAGCGTCCAAATAATTCCCATAATACTGTCAACAATTAGAGTAATACCAAAGAACCTCCCGCAGATCATCCAGGGACTGGACCTTAGTGAGCATCTGTATAAACCGATGCAGAGAGCAATACTCCATTCGTCCGCGCAAACCGTCCGAAAGTTCGTGGGAAATACAGCAGACCAAGTCACCTAGGACCCAATAATATGGAAAGGGTTCCCACAAAGCTTCATATTTTTGGTTTCTTTGTGTACCTGGTATGAGTCAATATTACTTAGAGGGAGTGCGAAGCCGTTTGGCTTGTAAATCATAATAAAAATAATAAAGGCCTTTGAACATCTACTAAAATATAATACAATCACAGTGCATTGTCCTACATATAATGTACAAAAGGGCAAGGTTCAATTCGGCAGCTACAAGTACCTGACGACTGTTCAACTAACCCAAAAACTAACTTAATTAATGAGTTAATAACTAAGAGAGTATGAACAAAATCAAAAAATAAATAAATAATCCTTTTCGTAATATATAACAACTTTAAATTGAATTATATATTACCAAGAATATTTGTTACAATTAAGGTTAATAATTTACCAATACTATATCACAAACATTCATGAGATTTAATATTATTAATATTTTAATTCATCCTAATTTTACAATTTGATAATAATCAGAAAAAGTTCGCAAAACTCTATGGATTACGCGCCGAGACTTGCCGAAGAATCAATCAGCCATATGGACTTCTTGACATTTCAACAACATTTTCCGAAAACCTTTTTAGCTCTTTTGCAATTTGATAAGAGAAAGATAGTTATCAACCTTGCGAACAGGCGGGGTTTCGCTATGGTTATAGAACGAATGACCACCTACAAGTTGATAATTCCCTGATAGAAAAGTGCATAGAATACAATAAGCCACTTATTCTTATATTTATTGATTATGAAAAAGCATTCGATACCATAGACCAATATAAAATGCTGAGGGCGTTTGTAGATAGTTGAATCGGCCACCGCTACATTTCGTTAATTAAGAACATATACGATACAGCCACGGCCTGTGTCAGACTCCACAAAGACACAAATACCTTCAGAATAGAACGTGGAGTTCGGCAAGGAGATACAATCTCGCCGAAATTGTTTACCACTGTCTTGGAATATATGTACAAGCAGATTTCTTTTGAAGGAAATATGGGAGTAAACATAATCGGGAGGACCTTAACCACCTAAGATTCGCCGGTGACATTGTCCTCATATCGGATAGCATGGATAAAGCAGCAAAAATTTTGGAAAAGCTCTACAGACTGTCAAGTGATGTTGGTCTAAAAATGAATTGTGAGAAAACTAAATTTATGACCAACATTGTACTAAAGGACAATATCTCAGTAGGAGACTACAAGATTGAACAAGTCACCACCTACAAATACCTAGGATATGACATCCGTTGAGCCAAGATAACCAAACATGCGAAATACTAAGAAGAATAGGGCTGATGTGGTCAGCTTTTGGAAAACTAAAAAATATACTTACCTCGAACTGTTTGCTTGAAGGGAAAGGTGTTTGACCAGTGTATCTTCCCCGTCTCGACATATGGAGCAGAGACGCTAACACTAACAAAGAAAAGTGTAAAGTTGAGAGTGACACAATTGACCATGGAAAGATCTATGCTGGGAGTTAGCATCAGAGATAGAATACCGAATACAGAAATATGACGAAGAACGGGTTTTGCAGATGCAATCAGGAGAATTACAACGTTAAAGTGGAACTGGGCTGGACATGTCGCTAGGGACACGGACAATCGATGGACGAGAAAAATCTTGGAATGGAGACCAAAACAGGAGGCTTACCGAGGAAGAGACCGCCCGCCTACTAGATGGACTGACGATATAAGGCACATTGAATCAAACTAGATGCAAGTGGCATGGGACAGAAATAAGTGGCAAAACTTACGAGAGACCTATGTTCAACAGTGGACAAGATTGGACTGATTGATGATGATGATGATGATGATGATGAAGAGAAAGACCGTTCGAATAAGATCATATTATGGGCTGGTATTGTCAGTTTGTTTTTAAATCTAATATCTATATTGTATAAGTAAGGTGGAGATTTATTTATTAATATATTGTGATACAAGGAGACCAGATGTAGGCGGCGACGATCACTCATTCTTAGCCACTCCGATCGTCCATAGGCGTCTCGAATCCTCTCAAACTTTCGTAATCCAAATAAAAGTAGTATACATGAATTTTGTACCTTTTTAATTCTATTAGCTACTAGTCCAGTAATACAGGGACCATATACAACATCACAACAGTTAAAATGAGAAAGTACTAAGGCATCACATAGCATTATTTTCAGATCTCTATTTAGGACGTGGCGATGCTGATACAAGAGTTTAAAATTTATACAGGATTTCTGCAAGCATAATTTAATGTGATCAACAAATCTAAGGTCCTAGTCTATAGTTTCTTGCCGAGGTTTTGAATTGTAGTGGAAAATTATTGACTCTGTCAGAGGTAGAAAAGTTATTTAGAAAATAGTCTTGATCATTGTTCCTTTAATAGTAATACTGTGGACTTATCGGAATTTAATACAAGGTTATGAGATTTTATAAAACTGCAAAATTTGGATAAATCAGCATTCAAGACTGCAACTGCCTGCGAACTAGCTTCTACAAAAAAAAGACAAATAAACCTGGATATCGTCGGCATAGAAGTGACAATTAGAGGAAACGAATGCGAGAGGAAATCTAGATGTATATACATTGAACAAGTGTGGCTCCAAAATGGAACCCTGCGGACTGCCGCAGTAACAGCTTTAAAGAAGATTTTTTCTCTTTATAGCGAACAGTCTGACTTCTTTCTGACATGTACTCTGCCATTAATCGAACTGCTCTATCAGGCAAACCAACGTACTCGAATACTGAATTAATAATATTATGATTAAGCGTATCAAAAGCTTTGCTGAAATCCAACACAACTAGCAATGTCAATTTGCCTTTATCCCAAAATCCCAGAATGTCATTCGTAATAGTAGTACAAAGCAGTACTACAACCATGGGCTTTTTTGAATCCAGACTGGTTCACAAGGATAATTTTTTCCATTTTAAAGTAGTCAGGTAGTTGCTTATGTAATATTCTGTCTAGTACTTTAGAGAGTGTAGGTAAAATACTTATGAGTCTTAGTTGTTTTACAGAATCTACCAAGGACATTTCAGGAAGCGGAGTCACCGGTGCCTCCTTTTATCTATCTGGAAATAAGAAATTAATAATACAATGGTTTATAACATGCATAATGCAAGGCAATCTAATAAGCATTTTTGCCACCCGGAAGATGGTATCTTTCTGTCTCTTTTGGATAGAAAATCGTTGACCATGTAGTTTGTTCTTTATGTACTTGAACAAGAACAAATTATTGGATGCCAAATCAGGGCTGTGCGATGGATGACTGATCATTTTCACGTTTTGAGTTCTCAAAAAGTTACGCGTGTGGGCGAATGTGTGGGTGCTCGCATTTTTAAGATGGAGAATGATTTATCGTATCTGGTTTGTTTTTCTCAACTAAATGAAGATTTCTGACAAGCAAATGACTGCATATTTTTCGGAATTGACCGTTCTACAATTTTCCAAAGATACCCATATACCACGTCGTATAAAAATTTTCCGATACAAGTTTCTTGTAAGTTTCCTAAGTAACCTTCCAAGAACTTTCCAGCAAGCTTATGAATAAATTTTTTAAAGGATCCCACATAATCTTTTATGAAAAATTCTGAGAATCATTAAAAAATGTCACATGGAAGATTAATGTGGAACTAATTGTGAAGGTTTCGTGAAACCTTCCTGCAAGTTTCTGGAAAATAAGTTGTAGTCTTCCGAGAAAGGACTTTGTAATTTACCAAGTGAGCAAAGTGGTAACTTTTCAGTAATATTTCAAGAAGAGAGTTGCAAGAAGTTTAGTGTAACGTTGCAGTAAGATTTCAAGGAAAGTTTCTGTCACTCCAAATCGATTCTTTTAAAAAAGCTTTCTGTAATCATTCTATAATCTTCCTAGAATCTTGGCGGATACTTTGCTGCAAACCAGATGTCGCCACTGTGTCTTGTTTACTGTTTTTTAGTTTTCAAATCTGTTTATAGTGCCTAGTTACGATATGATGATTCGTACAGAACGTAATGGCGTGGTAAGTCTCATGCTAGGACGAAACAGCGTTGTAAAAGCTTTTATAGAAGCTTTCAGTAATTACCTAATGTCGGTGGCAAATAAAATGGGAGAGGTTTGGTCTAAGCTTACGATATCCTTTCAGGAAATTCTAACGTAAGCTTCTTTGTAAGCTTACAGTTAGTTTTCATTGAACTTCACTAATATAGGGGAGTTTTTGTAGATGCTTCATTGCCATATAAAGAATTAAGTTGAACGATGCAATCTTGTTGAAGATTGAATGTTGTGCACGAAAATGTTTACGAGTTAATTCCTTTTTTTGGACGAGATGAAATTTTGAAGTTACTGTGAACAACAGAAATAGCGCTCGTATTTCAAAAAATTTTAAGTTTGTTTATCTTCTAAAATGTCAAACCTAACTATAGTTATGTCGAATGGCACTTGCCAGTGCCATTGTTGCCAGTTCTCGAGATATAAGCGGCCATCCTCGTAATATATTTTTAACAAATTTTGTTATTTATATGCGACTTCCAAGATTTAAAAGCAGCATTCTGTAAAAGGTCTTGAATATTGTTAACCCCATTTTTGCATTATTAAATTTCATAAACTAGACAAGATTTAAGCTTACCTTTTTATGGTTTCTAAAACGTGCATGCATGCCTCGCTCTACATTTTCTAATACCGCGTATATTAAAAATTTACCATAAAAAGTTTACAGTTAAAAATACAAAGTCTGCTTTTCTACAAAGTTAAAACTATTTTAATAAAACGCGTCGTAAAACGAAGAGAGCGTCGTACAATTAATACTAATAAAGGTCAATTAAAAAAGTTTTCCCTGATTTTAAATACAAAAGTAACAAAAGTTTTACTGAAATAAACGTACTGAATAGGATAAAGGAACCATAAAATATACAAGGTGCGTTGAAAAACTGAAAATATATTTCTAAAACTGAATGGCATATTTTATAGTTTCAAATGATATGTCAAAGAATGATATATGCGTTTTATTTCCAGTTATGTAGATATAGTTATTGAATCCTAAAATCCGAATAAAATTCTGTGGCTCTTGATGTCCCTAAAAATTTTATGTTGTGTTCTTTTCTTCCATATGCCTTTTAGTTTTGGGTTCTTTCACTTATTATCTACGAATGGGCAAATTATAGCTTAAATAAAGAATAAACCTTGTGT
Source organism: Diaprepes abbreviatus (assembly GCA_034092305.1). Lineage (NCBI taxonomy): Eukaryota > Metazoa > Arthropoda > Insecta > Coleoptera > Curculionidae > Diaprepes > Diaprepes abbreviatus. The sequence continues at coordinate 9,700,305 of JASJET010000023.1, read as the reverse complement.
TTCAACAAACCTAATTGCAGTAAATCTCCTTTTACTTCGATTTAGAAACACTATTGGGTCTATTAAAGTCCTATGCCGTTGCACCACACAATTAACACTTTGTAGAAGAGCTTGCAACACTCACAATATGTCTCATTTTTCCAAGTCGCATCCAACAAAAGGTTATGTTTCTGATATTGTTAATCTTGAATTGTAAAAAGGAAATGCATTAAATTTAATGTAAATGTGCTGGAAGCAAATTTTATAAAGGTTTATTAAATGGACCTTTGTAATGCATTAAATGTAATAATTACTAAATATTTCTAAATAAATTTGTTTCGATAAATTTAATGTAATCATACATTATATTTAAAGTTTGATCTTTAGTTTTTAAGGTGACTATGTACCTTAAATATGCAGCTAGTGTTCATTGAATTTGAGATATGTATTCGCATATTTAATGCACCAATATTAATATGAGTTAAAAAATTCTTAAACTACCAGCAAAAGTTGGATATTTTTCCCATAGGTATTGTACGCCATCTAGACCGGTTTCGAACTCATTGGTTCCCGTCAGTACTGGGCAGATATGTACACCCCACCATAAGAAAATTGAGTCCTTTAATCAACTTATATCATACTTAACAAAAAGTTCAATACAAGTTGCGCCATCTCCCGGAATCTCATGCAATATACATTGAATAATAATGTAAATTTATTTAGTATCAGGATTTATGAGAATTAATTTTAATGTACAGAAGTTGAAATATCATTTCAGGTACTTAATTGAAATTTAAGATCCTATAATGTACAACGAACTGATATTCGAATGAATTGGTTTAAATTCAAAGTAAATGAAGATTATTTACGATTTTTGGTACAAAGTGATTAAATTTAATGTAGAATAGACATTAAATTTAAGGTTATTGTTAACAGTATAGGTAATAGTTGGGAAGCCCAGTGAGTTTTCGTAGCTGATGAAGAGACATGGCTCCGCGAAAGTTTTTATACATATTTTGACTCCTTGATTAGAAATATCGATGGTAAATTTCCGAAATATGGGCAAGTAATTTGTTGTAAATAAAAAAATCGTTAATAATTAAAAAAAAAATGCTTCTTTTGTAAAACAAAAAATATTTCCGTGTTCCTCTGCTGATTCTAAACAAAAAGTATTTGAGAAATGACTTTTTCTATGACTTTTCAACATGAATAACTGTTGATTAGATAAATATTTAAATTCTGCCTCTAGCAATTTATAGTTCAAGTCAAAAACTATAGGCTGGGATTAATCCCAATGTAAAAATATAATGTTTTTATTGCTTTTTAACGCTATAAATAAATAGGTTTTCAATAATTATAATGTTATGTCACTGTTTATGGAGTGAAAGTCTACTTACAGGGCTCATCTAGTGAAGATTTATATATATATATATATATATATATATATATATATATATATATATATATATATATATATATATATATATATATATATATATATACAAATAGAAAATTCTCGGGTGTGCGGATATAACATTGTTGATAAACATTACTTTTGTGGTAAAAAGCGTGGAGAACTCCAAGAAAAAAGACAATGGAGAAGCTCCGAGTCCAAAAAATGACGATAATGCCATTTCTTCCTAGTATGTGACTCATCAGGCCATTACATCCGGTACAGTTTATTTTTTTTTTGACGAGGAGAAATTTCGCATGGGCACTTCCACTAATACTGCCGGATTCCTACCGGCTAATCCCCTCCCCCTTTCCTGACTGAGCGTCCTACGATTCTATAGTCCTTGGCGATTCCGATTAAGCCACTATCTGCAATAGCTCGCAGTGAGAGTCTTTTGGGTTGCCGAGCCGTTGGACCTTTTGCAGACCCCTGGTCTTCACAGCATTATTACTTCCGCTCCAGGTGGTGGTTCACCCATTGCTTTGCACTTTCTTATATTTCGCATACAATGTAAGGTTGGTTTCTTAAATATTTCATTATTTTAAAATAATAATTGTCTCTTATCTACATTGTAACAGTGTGATGTGATCCTGGTCTCGGTCCAGGATTTTGAATCCTGCGTTTCCTTTTGGTGCTTCACTTAGTAGACTACAATCCATCACCTCGCATTTGTGCCTTATAAACTCTATCTAAAACGAAAAAACAGCGACATCTCGACAGATTATTCAATAATATAAGTGCATATAAACCAACAATGTTGTGTAAAATCGTTGTGAGGCAGTGATTAAAAAAGAAATATTTCCAAACTTGATACACGAAACATGCTACCCAAAGGATAGAGGTCGTATCATTCGGCACCGGCGATTAAACTATCTACGAGTTCAGCAGTTCAAGCAAGGTATCGCATCAACCATCTCCCCATGAGAGAAGCTGCGTGTTTCTTAAGCCAACAAATATTTAAAAAAGAGAGGTTTTCGTCTGTGTAATTTTAAAATAAAATATAAAAATCTCAGCTGTACCGCGATAAGATTATTGATAAACTTTACTCTTGGATTAAAATGTATGGAGAAGACATAGCAGAAGCTCCGAGTCCGGATATATATATATATATATATATATATATATATATATATATATATATATATATATATATATATATATATATATATATATATATATAATTTTTCTTTATTTTGTCTTTTCTTGGGTTTAGGTTCTATATTTAAATTAAATTATTATAAACAATTGACGTTTTGCCTTTTATTCAAGGCATTTTTAAAATTCTTTCCTCCTAAAAATATATAATTAAAATACATCACATAAAAAACATATTTACAATTTAGAAAAAGAAACAAGACACTTAAACGGTAGTCAAAACTTTAAAATTTTTTAAAAATATTTAATTTTACCGGTACACACCTTGACATTTTGCTGTTCTAAATAAAATTTAAATTTTACATCGTTTATTGAGGATACGTGGATTGGGAATGTGTTTAATTTTTTTAATATTTTTTATATTTTACAATGCATAAAAAACAAATAAGGTATATGTTTAGTTTTATGTTTAAGAGGATATTTCATTTTTGATTCTTATTTGACCGGATCGAATACTTAATATTTTTGTTTAAATTAGGCTTGCGTAAATGTGGCTGAAATTTCCCATATCTGTTCTGTCGTTAACAGTGTTTTTATCTTTTTTTAATTTCAATCATTTCCTTTATCTGTAATTTTTGGTAATTCATATCGTTGTTTCTTATAATGGTACTGTTATAATCAAAAGTGTGTTTTTCGTCCTGTGTGTGTTTGTTTAACGCTGTTGAGGCGTTTTTTTGTATATTTATGGCCATTTAATCTGTTTTTCAGTAATTGGCTCGTCATGCATATATATTTTTTGGGACAATTTGTGCAAGGGATCGAATATATTATATTTGATTTATTCATTAGAGGAGTTTTATTTTTTAAATTTGTGAAAAATGTATTTAATTTATTTTGTGACTTGTGGCATACGATAATATCATGCTTTTTTAAAATGTATTTTATTTTTTCTGACAGCTCACTTGTGTACGGTAATGCCACATATTTTTGCTGTTTATGTTCTATGTTTTTTGTTTTTACGTTATAAAACTTATATGTTCGTTTATCAATTATTTTGGTGATAGTCTTTTCGTTGAAATTATTATTTATTAGTGTCCCTTTTACTATTTGCAGTATTTTTGGTCGGAATTCTGGAGACGTTAGGGAGATAGCACGATCAGATAGACCGATTATAACGCTATTTTTTTGAGTTTTTGAATGATTAGAGAAGTAGTTTAGATATCTACCTGACCAAGTTGGTTTGGTGTACCATTCCGTTAAAATTTTGTTTTTTTTTGCGTATAAGTGTCATATCTAGAAAATTTATTTTATTATTATTCTCTGTTTTGGACGTGAACTGTAATTTTCCGTTGAAACTCTTGGAGAATTTCATTTATTTTATTTTGTGGTACGGCTGCTATGCAATCATCGACAAACCGTTTGAAATATATTATATTAAAATTTAATTTTTCTAAAACTTTTTCCTCTAAATATTCCATTACTAGCTGAGCAATGGTAGATGAAATTAGTGATCCCATAGCACATCCATCGAGTTGTTTGTAAAAGGTATTTTCGTACTGAAAGTAATTTGTCGAGGTCATCAGCATCCATAAAATTATTTTTTGATAGCGATGTATGTTTTTTTAAAATTTCCCATTTTTCTGCTAAAATAGTGTGGACAAGTTGATTTGGTATGTTTGTATACAAAGATATAACATCTAGCGAAATGAGTCTGTAATTTTCAGGTAGGTTCACTTTATCAATAAATTTTTTAAAGGCGAATGAATCTTTAATAAAAAAATCGTTTTTGCCTGTAATATTTGAAATGCAATCTGATAAGAATTTTGATAAACTATAGAATGGCGATTGTATACAAGAAACAATAGGTCTTAGTGGTATATTTTGTTTATGTAATTTTGGTAGGCCGTATATATTTGGATGTATTTTCCTCTTGTAAAACACACTATACATCCAATTAAAAAATTAAAATTTTTATTACTGCATCGTAACTTGAGAGCAAAAAGCGAAAAACTTTTACGGGCTTATTACAATTAGCGTTATAAAGTCCATCGAAAAAACAATACAGAAGATGGTTTAACTTATTCCAATAAAAATTGTTAAAGTTTCCCTAGTTTCCCTTTTTGTTAAATGCAGAAGTTATAAAAGCCGATTTGAATTGAAGTTCTTTTGTAAATGCAAATTGAGTATGATAGTTTTATGTTCTTGAACAAAAATAAGTACTTAAAAGTATCTAGAAGAAAAATAAAACGGGAATAAAGCAATACTTAGGTCAAGAATAACAGACTTAAGCTGATTCTATACTATTTTTAAAATTACACAAATAAAACTATTCATATTTCTAACATTTTAGTATTTAGGAGCGGGACTGTGGGAGGTGTAACTGGAACATTTGGATTAGGTGACACAAATGACCGAAGTAAAATGCTAATGTCATTTTGTTGTGAGGAAAAGTTGGTTATTAAAACACCTTCCATGAACTACACCCTAGAAGACTTTACACCTAAAAGTCTCATTAAGATAGACAGAAAAATGCTGTACGCAATGAAATTGACTTTATTTTGATCAACAATAGATAGTATAATAGCTTTACACGTGTTGCAACCAACTCAAATACGCTATCCAGGCATTCAAACAACTGGTGGTACAAGAGAAAATGAAGACTGAATTAAACATTCAAATTGCAGCTAATGAGATCTGCGAATGTTGCTCTCAGTCCGATACACTTCCACTGACGAGATCATAAGCTGGTCGCTTATGGAGAGATGACCATAGCGGTATTTGCAGGAAATAAACTGTTTGTATATATTTTTCCTTTTCTCTACCTGAAAGGTGAATTACGTATATAACAACTATTTAAATACGACAGATAGATTCCTTTATTTCTTACTGAAGTTTTGATTTTCTAAAAAACTCTTTGAAAGTAGTTTTTTCTGATGGCCCTTGTTACAGTTTTGTTATTTCATGAACAAAACTATAAATAATTTTACTAAAATACCAACAATCAAGCCAATACTCACCATAAATTCGACTCTTATTTTCATCAAGTAATCTCTTTAATACATATAAAATAAAAGCTAAAAGTTTTTGTCACTGTCATATCAAAAACCGGTTTTGTAAAAAGAAAAAAAGACCAAGTGTGCCTAGAAATGTATCAAATACTTCACTTTTGCCACTTTCATCAAGGGTGTAGTTAGTTAATCTTTTGTTTTTTTCTTGGCGCTCTTGAGATTTTTAAAAAAGCGTCAGTAGAGGGAGTCTGGGCCAAGCCTTGGTTGTGAAAACTGGCATAAACCCAGAAAGCAGATTTTTTGCTGATTTTCTCAGAGTATAATACTACTTTTATTCCTGTTTGCTACTAAAATATTAGTTTAGTGCGTTAAGGCATCATTTGCCAGATATTGAGGATAAACAAAGTTTTATTGTATTCGTTTTTCGTTAAGTACAGTTTAGTGAAAGTGATCTCACCTAAGAAGTTAAAACACCATCTTTGTGACTTTAAATACTTGGTGCACCCTTAAAGACAATCGGGTACATGCCACAAACAGTTCTTATTATACCGGGACTTTACCATCCTATCTAAAATTAGATTTGCCTACCAGAGCCAACATATTACACACCTCTGCTCCATAGAGGCCATCGGCTATCCAGCTTGCCGAAAGTGTTTGGATTTAATCACAAAACTGCCTTTCAGGTATTAGAACTTCGTAGTAAACAGTGAAATTACCGGTTTTAATGTATACTTTCCTTTTTCCACTGTGATTGGGAACTAATTAGACTTTATGCGAGCAATTACAGGACACTTTATTTTTAATTTCATTTAAAATACCTTGTAAACCGAAGGTATACGTATACACTAGGTAATTTAAAACATCACTTCACATATTAATAGTCCAACACTTTTAATTAGGCTTAAGTAAACATAATTTTAGACTTAATCGGCCTACTGAATAATTGATTAGTGCAAAATACAACTTTACATAAAAAGTAAGGTTATTCAGTTCAGCCGATAGTGAAAATTAAGGCCTGACCTACATCTAAACCGACTTGGCGTATGGCGCAGATGACGTCATACTTGCAATAGTGTTGTTCATTGTTTCTTTGTTTTTTTTTTGTTCTAATCCAGGTAGCAAATAGTCGCATATTTATTTAGATTAAATTAAAATTCACATAGTTTGTAAAACAGAATCCTTTTTTTTATTGTTAAATATAGATATTAATTGTTTTTGGAATCGGTGTGTTTTATTTTGGGATCTAGTTGTTTCCTGTTTTCGATAATATCATCGCTTCTTCTTACCGACGGGCCTAAAACAGGTGGCGCTTTGAATTTATATAACCCCCCCCCCCTGATCTCCGGCATGCTAGCCTAGGCACTGCCCTAAAAGAAGGAGCGATCAACACTAAAAAATAACCACCTGTACAGAAGCATTAAATATTTAATTTTCATTCATTCGTTTTCATTTTAATTCTTTTTCTCTCCCGTGACGTAGCACTCTTCATTACTAAAACTTGAACGAAGTAATTATATGCATTGTTGTTGAGTTAGTCCTTTACTAAAATCGTAAAAATCATTCAACGATAAACCTTCTAGTGAAATTTCTATACTTTCACAAAATTAATTTTTACAAGCTCACCGTACACAAAGTGCTTAGTGAGTTTTTTATTTTCAACTCTTTTCACGGTAACAAAAGTCAAATTTTCCAAAAAGACATATATCAATAGCGCTAGCTAGTGATCTTTAATAAAAACTTATAAGGTTGCTCTCGTATATACCTGTTATTTTCTAATCTTTTGACAATATTTTTATTATTGGATTGAAAAAATAAGAACATGCTTAAAAGACACCACTAAATTAATTTTTAAGCGGAATATTTGAAACTATTGCGGAAAATTAACTGAACGTAAAGTTTCAAGAATACCAGAAAATTTTTAAATTGAGTTTAGAATTGCAATCTCAGTTTAACTTAATATATAATGTTATCGCTAGTAAAAAGTTGGGTACGAGCATTATAGTAAAGCTTTAATTATTCCATGAAATTATAGAGCTAAAAACTTTGAGAAAAAGAGTTTCTGAGTATGGAAGCCAAGTCTCAAATATCCTCGAGAATATTTCGGCGACTGTGAAATTTGGACTCTTCGAAGCATTAAAAGTTGCTTTTAGTATGGAGGCGGTGTGACTGTACTAAAACAATAGCTTATAAGGAAAACGACATTTTGCAAAGTACATTGTACTATAAAATGGATGGATAAAGAATGACTTGTATATGTAAATAAATATTAGAGTTTTGTCTATACACTGAAAGACGCGGATAAAAATATAACATGAAATTGACGGAAAATGATATTTTAAAAGCATGAAATAACCACTTACAAAGTTCAAAGGATATCAGTGGGATATTTTATAAGGTAAAACTACTTTAAGTTTAGAGAAAGGATTTGTTGAAGCGACGGAAATGATAAAATGGTAAAAAATATATTTAAGAATTATTTATAGTACATTTCTTTAACGCCGAACCTAGAGTGTAACGTGATAAATATTTCAACCCTCACCAGGCACAATTCTTATAGAACAATCTTAGCGATCCTTAGATAGATGTAATAATAAAAGCTTAAAATTATATTACAATACAATTCGCGTAAAAAAAAATTATGGACATATCCAGAAAAGCGTTGTATTTAAAAAAATACTTTTTTAACTCATTGTTATTACATATATTCGAGGAAGGTGGAGATTTTGATAAGACCGCCAGTAAGAATTAGATTATGCCTATTTATAAAGGGTGTTTTTTTTATAGAGGTATAGAACTTTTTAATGGAATAAAACAAAGATGAATTTTTTAAATTGACATGAAATTTACTTTATTCGAAAGATAACCTTCTGGCATTATAATTTAAATATGACTTCTGGCATATGACCGCCACCGCTGGCTCGGACGTAGTCTAATCTGGAGGTCTCTCCATGACTTTTTCCAATATTTGTGGCCGTATATCGGCAATAACGCGGCGAATGTTGTCCTCCAAGTGATCAATCGTTTCGGGCTTATCGGCGTAGACTAGCGACTTCACATATCCCCACAGAAAATAGTCTAGCGGCGTTAAGTCGCACGATCTTGGAGGCCAATTCACGGGTCCGAAATGTGAAACTATGCGGTTACCAAACGTTTCCTTCAATAAATCAATTGTGGCACGAGCTGTGTGACATGTTGCGCCGTCTTGTTGAAACCACAGCTTCTGCACTTCATGGTTGTTCAATTGATGAGCGAAAAAGTCAGTAATCATGGCTCTATAGCGGTCACCATTGACTGTAACGTTCTGACCAGCATCGCTTTTCAAGAAGTACGGACCAATGATTCCACCAGCCCATAAAGCACACCAAACAGTCAGTTTTTCTGGATGTAACGGTGTCTCAACATACACTTGAGGATTATCATCACTCCAAATACGGCAGTTTTGTTTATTGACGTATCCATTCAAACAAAAGTGAGCTTCATCGCTAAACAAAATTCGCTTATGAAAATCGGGATCAACGGCAATCTTGTTTTGGGCCCATTCACCGAATCTACGCCTTGCTAGGTGATCGTGTGGCTTCAATTCTTGTACGAGTTGGATTTTGTAAGCACTCAAACTAAGATCTTTCCGCAAAATCTTCCATAAAGTGAATGGACACATATCCAATTCCTGTGCACGATGGCGGATAGACTGATTCGAGTCTTTTTCTACGCTACGCTCTACAGCAGCAATGGCTTCTTCTGTGCGCACTGTACGACGTCTCTGTGGATGCGTATTATCATTTAGAGTAAACGTGGTGTGAAAACGTTCCATAGTTAATCGAATTAATTGCTCTGATGGACGATTATGTTGACCGTAAAATGGACGTAGTGCGCGATACGTATTTCGAACAGAACCATGATTTTCAAAATAAATTTGCACAATTTGGAAGCGTTGTTCAGGCGTCAGTCTATTCATGTTGAAATGCCAAACCAAACTAAACATAAATCACTTGACAGCTGACAAAATGGCTAAATGGTTAAAAAAGTGTTGCCAACTTAAAGTTCTATACCTCTATAAAAAACACCCTTTCCTAATAAAATAATCATTTACATCAGAGAAATTTTAGTTCTCAACCAACTGAAAAATCCTTCTTTATTTTAGTAATGTCGATTTTGTCGCGAAATTTGGGCCTTCGTTTTCTGAACAAAATGCATTACCTCAATAATCAAAGTAATGGCGATCGTTAACTATGACTTTTTTCCATCTTTCTGCTAAATAATGGATTCTGTGCCAAAAGAACTGTCGGTTTTTTGAGACCAACCATTTATCAAGACAAATGTTCAAGTCTGTGTAAGACTGTATGTATTGTTCTGTAAATCCGGGTTGCATTGATCGAAATAAGTAGCAGTCCAAAGGGGACAGATCCAGTGAATACGGCGGATGTGGTAGGGCGTCTCATTTAATGTTTTCAAATAGCTTTTTTATACTTTTTGTAACATGGGGCCGTGCACTGTCATGTTGATAAATAACTTTACCGTGTTTTTCGGTGTATATTTGTCGTTTTTCCTTCAATGCTCTGTTTAATTTTATCAGTTGTTGTCAATATCGATCGCCAGTAATTGTTTGACCAGATTTTTGTAGTTTGTAATACATAGTTTCCTACATCCTCAAACTTTTACGCCTGACCTGGAGGCTTCTTGTCTTTTACATCAAAATTACTACTTTTGAAGCATTTAGACTATCGTTTTTAAGTATTTTGCAACTGTTTTCCATAAATGAAAGAATGTTATTAAACTTTCCTGCAAAACGCCTTTTCCTGATTGAAAGTTCAACATTTTTTAATCTATAAAGAACTAGATTATTTGCACAATGACTATTGATAACAAGTAGGCTTATAATGGCGTAAGTTTACCTTTCGAAACACCATAGATGTCACTAGTATATACAAGTAAATGTATTAGTGAAATCACCAGTATTAACCAAAACACCCATTATATTGGCAGACGTACTTTGTTTTAACACAATTAGCTCAGATTGCAAAGGAGTACCAGGAAAAAGTGAAAAGTCTCTCCTCTGGTATTACCTGTATCACCTGCAGACCGGTTTCGAACTGGTTGGTTCTCATTGGTACAGCAGGGTACGCAAACGTAACGAAACATAAGAAAAGCGAATCCTTTAGGCAACTTAGACTAAATATGAAGTATAGTACATGCCCCGCCATCTCCCAGCATTCCACGCAATCTTTTAGATCAACTGTTAATATATTTTTTTAAATGACCAAGATGTCACGAAAAGCTCCAGTTATTCTATTTTTTACCTTCTTTATGCTATCAGTTGTCTCTCTCTTATTAGATTAAAATTTGCTTGAGAGACCCCAATAAAAAAAAGTCGAAAAGCGAGAGATCCTGGCTCCGCGCCGATCACTTAGAAGGACCTAATTGTTTCAAATTAACAAATATATGTTACATTTTAAAAATCTAATGGACTTCAACATTTAGTGAAAAGATGAAAAGGGTACAGTACTCCCTGTTTTCAATGAAAATGCAGTTCTGTGTTCTTTAAATCTTGCATGGAAATTTCTTCCTGTTTGTTCGATGTAACAGCTATTGCAATTTAAAAGATTTAGTCTATAAACTTCTGACATCTGTAAAGATTAAATTTTGTCTTTGTGTGATACTTTTCATAATATTTTGAATGCGATTTTTAATATTTGTTTTATTAAGACATTAGTTATTCTATCTAAAAACGGTCCAAAATTCGTAACGGTGGTGTATTTAGTATTATTTTTATTTATGTTGGCGTCCGTACTTTGCCTCCCTTAAGGCTCGATGCTTTAAGGATCTCAATTTATTAAAGTTTCTCTCACATACCACCTGGGGCTCAGACTTCCACACGCTCCTCAAAATATACAATTCCATCATTCTCCCCAAGCTGGATTATGGGTGCATTGCTTATGACTCGGCTAGACCCTCGTATATCTCTTCCCTTGACCCTATCCAGAACCAAGCCCTACGATTATCGACAGGTGTATTTCGCACTTCCCCAATAGTCAGTCTTCAGTGCATTACCAACACTCCTCCTCTGTATCTCTGACGTTCTTTTCTTCTCATAAAATACGTCATATCTGTCAAATCTAGACCATTCTTTTTGGATTATGATAAAATCCTTAACCCTTCTGATTTCCCGGTTGTCTCAAATATCACATTGGGTGCCAATGACAGAGCTTCTGCGTTTATAGCCTCTCATAACATATCCATTCCCATTACTACCCCCATCCTCCCTCAGATCTTCCCCCCCTGGGATTATCCCCATTTTGAAATCAATTTTGATCTTCTGCAGTATGATAAGAACAATACTTTACCTTCCATCATTAATTAACACTTCCTTAGCCTAATTAACTCTAAGTTCAATTCTTTCAAACTATCGTTTACCGACGGTTCCAAATCGGATCAAGGGGTAGGCTCAGCTGCCGTAACCAGCTTTTCATGTAACAAAACAAAGTTAAATCCTCTTTCATCCATTTTTTCAGCTGAGTTGTTTGCCATCAAGCAATGCATCAGAGAGATAATTAAGCACTCCTCCACCCCCAATCATTTGATCATCTCTGATTCCCTCAGCTGCCTGAGATCGATCCAAGCCATTAACACATCCCACCCTCTCATGAATCAAATTCTCGACCTCCTTAAAATGGGATCCCAACGTAATCTGTACATAGCTTTCAGGTGGGCCCCAAGCCACATCGGCATAGAGGGGAATGAATTGGCCGACACTCAAGCAAAATCTGCAATCCTTGAGGGCACCCCTTTCTTCTCTTTACTCAACCCCAAAAAATTTAATAGACACATTGATAACATTATTCGTAATATTGCGCAAGCTCGCTGGGAATCTCTAGAAAACCCCAACAAACTCTTCCACATCAAGAGAAATTTCTCAGAGACATATCACTTCCCCCAACTGTCCAGAAGGGAAAATGTTGTTTGGAAGAGAATTGCCATTGGACATTGCAGAATGACTCATTCCTTTCTCCTTAAAAACGAAGATTCCCCTCAATGTCCGTCTTGTCTTTCCCCTTTATCTATAAAACATATAATTTTTGACTGTCCCTCATACAGAAACGCTAGATAGAGATATCTAACTCCTAATAACTTTGCGATAGTTATGTCTTTTGATCTTGCTAAAGCCAAATGCTTATTGTGTTTCTTGAGGCATATTGATCTTTATAATAAGGTTTAATTGATCCCAACAATTTCTACTGTAGGCGCTAAATGGTCTGAGTTACTGATGCGCCTTTGACCTTTGAACTAACTAACTAACTATTTATGTTGTGTGGATATATTTGGTTAAGTGTAGCTTGTTTATGTTTTTTATTTATTAATTTATTAATAACCATTGTTTAATGCGATTTGTTTTATTGTAATAAGTTCTTTTTTCTTGTCTGTGCCTGTTAACGAGATAGGCAATGCTCTGTGTATAAATTTATATGTTACAAGTTTATGGGATACAGGGTGTATTGAATGCTGTGGGATAGTGGATTTATTGAAAGTGGGTTTTTTGTAAATGTCTAAGGAAAAACTATTGTTTATTTTTATAATGGTGATATTTAGGAAATCTATTTTTTATCTACTTCTTTTTCTATTGCGAATTTTATTTTGTTGTGTATACTGTTTAGATGTTTTATTGTCTCTTGTGGCTGTTCCTTCTTGAGTTGCATCCTTTTTGTTCCTGTCCTGTGATTATGTTAGAGCTTACAACGTAGCAATGAGATTAAACTACTGACAGATTCACCACACATTCCTCCGGGAAACCTTTGAATTACTTGTATTTATTTATTTACGCAATTTAAAATTGTTTCAGATAAATTTTTTATTACTAGCTTATGCTATAGCTTAATTTTTAATTTAAAGATTTTTACTATTATTTTTTATACCGAGTTCTTTTTCTCCCACACGAGATTTGAGTTTCAATCTTTTTATTTGTTGTTTGTCTTTAGGAAGTAGAGTTGAAAGCTAGTTCCTTACAACATCATCGAATATTTCTACATTAAGCCTAGCTTTTGATGCAGTGGAGCCCTGAATAACCCACCCCCTACTCTCCAGCGTAGTGGTTAGCATGGCATCTTTGCGCTCTGATGCTGCTGCAAGCTTTCCACTATACTCCCTACATTGGACTATTTAATTTTTATTTTTAAGATGCATTATTTTCGCCAATTAATGCTTCTGCAATGTTCAGTAATGAATTACTTTAATTTTATTGCGCTATTGATAAGTTGCATTATAATTATATCTGATCTATTGGTGCTGAAGGTACTAAACTAAAGATATTTCACTGGGACGTAAGCATGAAAAGGCACTTGAAGAAAGAGGTTCAAAAATGTCATTGACTATTTTCTGAAAACCTCCGGGGGTCTTGAGTGCAGGCGAAGCCGCTGCGGGTAACTGCTAGTGCTGGTATATTTATACGTAACGCCGTGAGATTGCTGACTTTTCTCAGTTACCCTTTATATTTATTTGGGAGACACAAAAAAAACACAAGTAGTCGAAATTTTTCGAGTTTCTCAACAGTTCTAATTTAACCGACTTATCTATTACGATTACTGAAATATCCAAAACTCGAATTTGGTTTTTATTTTAGTTCTTAATTTATTTTTATTCATTACAAAAATAATATTATCTAAAATAAAATTACAAAGAAAGCATCGATGTTTCCTAATTACACGCAATGATCAGTTTGTAACGTTGTATATGCAATACAAATATATTGCAGTGTAAGTATCAGATTATGATAATAAAATTGTATCGGAAATGATATTTAAACTTTTAGCAGTATTGCTTAAAACTTTATATTTTATTACTATAAGGATTTTAATATCCCTATAAATCCCTCGCAGACTCCCGAACATCCTAATACGAACTGGGACTAAATATAATTTAGGCCCCTTTTAAGCCATTTTATACCTTCTCAGGATATAGGGCTATACACCCTTTAATCTGGGCTTTTACAAGGGTTCAAGCTATTATTATACCGAATAATCCCTAAAGTTTCTTTAATTTAGTGTATTGGGTAATAAAGTGTTCTAAAGCTTATAACCTCGGTTTATTTACAGTTTTAACATTTTTATACTGGTTCGCTCAATGTTTTGAATTTGACTGTTTCTATTATATTCGATGAGGATACGTTTTTTTTTCACTTCCCGTGTCTTACCTTGTCTTACAACGAAATATTCCCCAATAGTATGCAAACTTTTAGAAGGATCATTTTTTTTTGTTAATAACCTGCACATTATCAAATACACCTGCACATTATCAAATACATATTACAATCTAGGAATCGTATCCGGGACCTCGGTATTATTACACTACTATAAAATGACAGTATATAAAGGGTGTCCGGCAAGTACCTCCTAATTTCTCGAGATCATATAGGAGAGGTCAAAATAACCTTACTTTTTCATAGAAAAAAATACACCTTGACGGAGATACAGAGCCTTAAAGGGAAGTCCAGCGTTTACCTTATCAGCTCTAAGCTTTGAACCGACTGGTACAATTTAATGAAATTTTAATATTTTATAGAGACCATAAAGATTCATTAAACCATACTACAGTAGATGTTTTGAGATCAGAATTGATTTTTTAAATGCTTTGGTCATTCCTCTTCAAAAAAGGTCTTCCATAAAACTGGCGGTTTTGGAGATAAATCGGTTTTTATGCGATATACTCAAAAGTTACTAATGTAAAACACAAACAGGTTAAAATCAGGTTGTTACTAATAATATCTATATAACGAATTATTATTGACGGAACTTGTTAAAACCGCCTTCAAGTAAAAGTAATTTTAAAAAATGGAAGAATATTATGCAGAGTATGCTGATATGTATTTAATTTAATTTATGGTGAAGCCCAGTCAAATTCTTCGCAGGAAAGAAGATTTTATGCTGAAAGATTTCCAGCTCAAACATTGCCAAGTCCAAAAATCTTTCAAAGAGTTAATCGAAGACTGAGGAAAACAGGTAAAAAATGATTAGAAAATAATTATTAAAGCTAACGAATTATTTTTTTTGTTTTATTTAGGGTAATTTTTGCCGCGACGTGACGGTAAAGGCCCTCCCAAGAGAGCACGAGACCCTTACGTAGAGGAACAAATTTTGATATTGCTAACAACTCTTCAAACAGCATAAGAAAGCTCGCGACACAAAAAAATGTTTCAAAATGGATTGTACATGGAACTCTTATAGAACAGTACTTCACCTGTACCACGTTGAAAAAGTACAGGCTATGTCTTTCTTTGATTATCCCGCAAGACCTCAATTGATTTATACAGCAACATAACCTAAATCTAAATTTTTCTAACCTTATTTTATTTACCGATGAGGTTGGTTTTCCAGCAGATGGCATAATAAACTCATATAATTTACATTTTTTGGGCTGATGAAAATCCGCACGTTATAATTCAAAGCAAACACCAGATTTTTTGTAAATGTGTGGGGTGGCATCATAGGAATTAATTTTATGGGCCATTTTTTATTTTTCTATTACTAGCTTACGCTACAGCTCAATCTTTTTGTTAAAGATTTTTACTATTTCCTTGTATACTGAGTGCTGGTAGAGTTGAAAGGTAGTTCCTAACAACATTGTGGAAGGTTTCTGCATTAAGCCTAGATTTTGATGCAGTGGCGCCCTGAATAACTTTTATTTTCATCTTATTGTGAGGTGTTGTGCTTTTAAAAACCAGTGTATCATAGGATTAATCAATAGTGATAAAGTACTAGAATAATTCGTCATAATGCATATGTTTGAAAAGCGTTTTAATTGACAGAAATAATCGTAAAAATCAAATCATATTAGCATATTTTCAATCAATTTGTAATGACGCAAGAATGATCCGATTTTTGCAATTAAAGATGCATTATTTTCGCCAATTATTGATGCTGTAGTGTGCAGTAATGGATTACTTTGATTTTATTGTAGTAATGATTAATTTCATGAGGTAATTAAATTATAATTATATCTGATCTATTTGTGCTGAAGCTACTAAAGTGAGGGTATTTCATTGGAATTCATGCATAAAAAGGCACGTGAAGAATGATGTTTAAAAATTTCATAGGTCTTTTTTCTTACAGTTTCCGGGGGTTTTGAGTGCAGGCGAAGCAGCGGCGGGTAACTGCTAGTGATGGTATATTCATACATGTCGCCGAGGTATTGCTCACTTTTTCTGAGTTTCCCTTTATATTTATTTGAGAGACACAAAAAAAATGAAATAATCGATTTTGGTTTCTTTATACTGATATTTTCAGTATAATGAACTCATATGGGCTGATGAAAACCCGCACGCTATAATTCAAAACAAACACCAGATTTATTGTAAATGTGTGGGGTGGCATCATCGAAATTAACCTTATGGGTCCATTTACTTTGGAAGAAAGACTCAATTCTGAGATTTATTTACAATTTTTGCAGCAAAATTTCTTCTTCTTCTTCTTCCTCTTGTTATAGGCTTACAGCCTGTTTTTTCCAACTCAATCATTCATCTCATTTGATGTTGAAATCCAGGACTCTCTCCATTTTTTAAGTGGTCTACCTATTGGTCTCCTGGTTTCCGGTGTTCCATCTCGGGCGATTCTCGCTATCCTATTTTGCGCCATTCTTCCTACGTGCTCATTCCAGGCTCTTCTGCGTTTCCGTCCCCATCTTACTATATCCTGCATTCCATGTTCCTCGCGTATTGTTGAATTCCGTATGTGATCTCTTAATGTGTATCCCGATATTCTTCTTAGAACTTTCATTTCGGCAGTTCTTAGAATTGATTTTGTTTTTGTGATGTCAGCTCTCGTCTCTATTGCGTACGTCATTATCGGTCGAATACAGGTCTTGTAGATTTTTGTTTTTGCGTCCTTGGTCATGTATGTGTTGTACCATATTACATCCGCCAGGCTTCCTGAGATTCTATTTGCCTTGTTTACTTGGTTTCTTACTTCTCTTGTTCTGTCTTGGTTTGCAGATATTTCAACTCCTAAGTAATTAAAGGTCATGAGTTGTTCTATTGGTTTGTCATCCACTACTAGTTTGCATCTTAAGGGCACTTTGCTTATTACAATTGACTTAGTATTTATCGATGGATATTTTCATGTTGAATTGCTTGCTTATGGTGTGGAATGCAAATAGAAGTCTTTGGAGATCGTCTTCATTTTTCGAGACTATGACGGCGTGATCAGCGTAACATATTATTGTTATTTCCCCGGTATTCATTCTGTACCCTGGTGCCGCCCTTTTGACGTTCTCAATTATTTGGTCCATTACTATGTTAAACAGTAATGGACTCAGAGAGTCCCCCTGTCGTATGCCCGACGCTCACAGTACATCCTTAGTTAGGTTGCCGCTTACTGAGATTTGTGTTGTGGTGTTGGAGTTTAGCTGTTCAACTATGTCAATTAAATTGTTTGGGATGCCTTTAATTCGCATTATTTGCAGAATATCATCCAGTCTCACCCTATCGAAGGCTTTAGTGAGATCTATAAAGCCCATAAAAGCCGGCTTAGTAAATTCAATAGATTTCTTTGTTATCTGTCTTACGATGAATATGGCATCTACTGTAGATCCGTTTTTGCGGAAACCTTGCTATTCTTCTGATATTCTACAATAGTCAGTTATTATACCTTCAAGGATTTTGGTGAATAATTTCATTATTGAATTTAATAAAGTTATTCCTCTATAGTTTTCCGTGATTCTCTTATCACCCTCCTTGAAAATAGGTACTGTTATACTTTTCTACCAATCTCGGGGTATCTCTTGGTCTTTAATTATTTTGTTAAATAGTTTTGTTAGTTCTTCGTGTAATGCATTTCCACTATATTTAATTAGTTCGTTGGGAATATTGTCGGGTCCTGGGGCTTTTCTTGTTTTTAATTTGGCTATCGTGTCTTTCGTCGTTTGGAGGCTTACTTCTTTGGTGTATTCGTCATATTCAGATGCATTTTCG
Source organism: Diaprepes abbreviatus (assembly GCA_034092305.1). Classification (NCBI taxonomy): domain Eukaryota; kingdom Metazoa; phylum Arthropoda; class Insecta; order Coleoptera; family Curculionidae; genus Diaprepes; species Diaprepes abbreviatus. Next base: position 9,681,818 of record JASJET010000023.1, on the reverse strand, counting down.
GGTGGGTAGTTGTCCTGTTGTGATTGATCTGTATTTCTATATAGTGTTTTAAAGTGTTTTTCCCGTTCGTGCTCAGAAATTTTTTGGGATTGTCTATATTCGTTTATATCCTGTTTTCTTCTTCTGATCATGTTCCACACCTTCTTTTGTGCCCCGTACAAGTCATGTTCCATATCTACAGTGAACCTTCGCCAATATTCGTTTTTGATTTGTCTTATGTCGGTGTTTACTCTGTTTCTTATTTCTTTGTATCGATTGTGTTCTATTTCTGACTTGTTATTTCTGTATCGGAGGTCAGCCTGTCCTTTCTCTGCTGCCAATGATTTCACCTCAGAAGTATACCAGTGCTTAGCTGGCGGCTTAGAATTTGTGTTGACTTCTCTGTATCCCAATGCTTCCTCGGCCGATTTATCTACATTTCCTCTGATTTTTCCCCAGCTTTCTTCAACATCATCTGAATCTTTAATAGAGTTGTCTTTGATATTTTCTGCAAGTCTCTTTTTATACAAGTCTTTGGTTGATTCATCACTTACCGATTCCATGTTTAATTTATTTTTAATATTCGGTGGCTTTTTCTTTTTGTGTTGTATTCTAAGTCTTAATTTGCATAGTACCAATCTATGATCGGATCCTATTTCTGCAGATGTTAAGCTACGTACGTCTAATGGTTGTGTGGGATGTAAAACTTTATTTGATATTACATAATCTATTATTGAATTTTGTCCTCTGGTATTTTGCCAGGTTATTTTCTGTTGAGGCTTATGGGGGAAGAATGTATTATTTATTCTCATGTTGTTGCTTGTACAGAAATCAATCAAGATTTCGCCATTTTCGTTAATATGGTCTTCGTTGTACTTGTTTTTGATCCCATCTATCACTTCATTGCCTATTCTTGCATTCAGGTCACCCAATATTAGAGTCTTTTCATCCGATGGTATTTTGTGGATTTCCGTTTGCATTGTCTCATAAAAGATGTCTGTTTCTTCTTTTTTCCTACTGCTGTCTGGGGCATATACACTGAGGATATGAATTTTTTCTGAGCCTGTTTTCAATGTGATCCTAAGAATGCATTCGTTGACGTAGTGGATGTCATCAATATGATCTTTGTATTTCTCTGCTATCAATATCGCTACTCCAGCTATTGCTCTTTTTTGTTTCTCCACTCCACTGTATACTAATATGAATCCAGGTACTTTTAGGGTGCCCTTGCCTTTTCGTTTGGTTTCGGAAATTGCGCATATGTCAATCTTATGATGTTCCATTTCCATGAGTACGTCTTGGTTCTTTGTTTGCCATGGCATTACATTCCAGCAGGCCATTCTTAATATCTCCTTTCTCCAGTTATGTTTATTCTTTGATGTTTTGTTATTCATTGTCTTTTTCGTGCCAGGTCTGTTACCGTTAAATCCGTCCGTTTCCGAGGCGGATCGTTGGATCTTTGAGCGATGATTCTTTTTCCATCAGATAGGCTGCTACCCTCATCTGAAAACCCTCTTCCTTTATCCGGGCTTGGGACTGGCAGTGATAGTTAGTGAGCTACTCAATCCACCCACCAACTAACCCAGGCGGAGTAATTTTTAAATTTAATTAACTTATTCTTTTATTTTTTTTTCTCTTGATAGAAGAATGCAAATGTGGTACATACATTATGGTACTCATTTTAACCGTACAGTACGTCAACACTTAACGAACTTTTTTCGCCCCCGAGTCGAGGTGGGCATGTTTTATGGCTACCAAGGTCTCCAGACCTCAATCTCTTAGACTTTTACTTCTGAGGACAGGACAACACTAGTAAATATTAGAGAAGAACTACTAACCAGAATATCACATTCTAACGAAGTCCGTAATAATGCCGAAATATTATTTGCAGTACAACGGAAAAATATTCGAAGAATAAGAAAACGTACTAAAAGTACGTGGATCCCATATTGAACATTTGCCAAAATAATATTTAAAAGTTTACACTATTTTTGCATTTTAATAACATTGTAAATTAATTGAGCCCCGATCAACCGTTTGAAAGGTTTCTGAACTTGCGAATGTCTGAGTTTGAAATCTTTCAGCATAACATCTTCTTGCCTTCGAAGAGTTAGACAGCGTTTTTCCATAAATTAAAACACCTCAGCATCCCTGCGTATTTTATTTTTCCCTCTTTGTGTTTAGTATTAGTAACTCTTAGTTTTTCGCCTAAAAATCGATTTATCTCAAAAACCGCCAGTTTTATCGAAATAAATTAATAATACCTTTTTTAAAGAGGAATGATCAAAGTATTTGCTAAATTAGTTTTTAGCTCTGTAAAATGACACATGTCAAGAATTAGGCCCAACGAGTGTAGCCGCAAGTCCATCCATGACTGCTCTGATGATCTAAAACATCTACTGTTGTATGGTTTAAGAGTCTGTGGCGGCTTTAGGTCCCTCATACTCTTTTGTCAAAAATATCTTTTATACCTTTTCCAATTTTACTACCTGTTATATTTTATTATCTTGTTGTATGTATTTAAGATTCAATATTTTTATAGTTCATTTTACTACTCTGCACTGAAAACGTGATATTTCTTACTTTACTAAAATAAGCTACACTTTTTCGTACAATTTAAGGATTGTACCAATAAACCAATCGGGCCCTTTTACGGTCATTGATGACTCGGGATTTCCAACTGCTTGCAACCAAATGTGTACTCGGGATTTCCAACTGCTTGCAACAAAATGTGTACGGTGTTGCCATTTAGGCGGAATTATTTCCAAATCTCTGAATCACTCAATACTAAAATTGAAAAAGGTATAAAATATATTTTTGACAAAAGAGTATGAGGGGCCTAAAGCCGCCACATCACCCCCCTGCCAGTGAGTTAGCTCACGAGAATCTGGCTTGAAAACGTTCCGGGAAATGGACTCGTCAGCCGGATCTGGTTCGTCGCTCTGTGCTTGGTTGACTTTGACAAGGCTGTTCCGCAGTTGGTGCTGTACTCTGAATATGTGGTTCCCTGGACGGCGGATCGTAGTTAGCAGGCAATGGACTTCCTGCTGGTGATGTATTTCCATTCATTGTAGACTCTCTAGCTTGTACACTTGGTGGTGCAGGATCTGCTGTTGGCTGGTTGACTGGAAGAGGATAGTATATTACGTAATCCGGCTGCATATTCTGTGGCAGTGGCATGTCCAAATCTTCGGCGAGAATGTATGCAGGCTTCAGGCGATCAATAGATATGTTGACTTCACGGCCTCGGATGTTAACTAGGAAAGTTCTGTCCCTTCGGTTAACCACAGGATAAGGGCCATCGTAATGTTGCTGAAGGGGTTTCTTTACGGCATCGTGGCGAACGAAGACATGCATGGCAGAGGATAGGTCTTTGAAAATGAAAGACTTCCTATCAGTGTGGTGGGTGCCATGAACTGGACGAAGTTCATTAAACTGCTGGCGTAGCTCCTTGAGAAAAGTTGAGGATCCATCATCACGTTGATCTGGGGATGGGTGTGCCATGAATTCTCCTGGGAGTCTTAGCGTTTGCCCATAAACCATCTCTGCTGCTGTGGCTTTTAAATCTTCCTTCCATGCGAGTCGGATGCCAAGGAGAACTGTGGAGAGGCTCGATGTCCAGCTGGACTGGTGACAACTCAGTGCTGCCTTTAGCTGCCGATGTAAGAGTTCCACGATACCGTTAGCTGCTGGATGATATGGAGTTGTGCGTATATGAGTCATACCAATCAAGCGACTTAATTGCTTGAAAAGGTGAGACTCAAATTGTCGGCCTTGATCCGTGGTGATTCGTAATGGTACGCTAAATCGGGAAATCCAGTTGTCATAAAAAGCTTTGGCGACGGTGGTTGCTTCCTGATCCTTGAGCGGAACGGCTTCAGGCCAATGGGAGAATCTGTCCACCATTGTAAGGCAGTATCTGTAACCATCAGACAAAGGCATTATTATTAGGTCTATGTGGACGTGTTCGAACCTGGCGGAAGGCGGAGCGAACGAGCCAATTGGTGCTGACACATGACGCGTGACCTTGGATCGCGGACAGTCGATGCAGGATTGAGTCCATCTCCTACAATCCATAAAATATTAAAATTTCATTAAACTTCACAAGTCGGTTCAAAACTTAGCGCCGATAAGATAAATCGCTGGGTATCCCTTTAGGGCTCAATATTTCCGTTAGGGGGCACTTTAGGATAATTTTTTCTAAGACAAACTAGGGTTATTTTGAGCTTCCCTGTATGCCCCCGAGAAATTAGGAGGTTCTTACCAGACACCCTGTATATGAAGCAGGTATACGAAATAATGATAATATATTTTACATTTTCATATTAATTTATTCCATATTTAAAAATAAGAAATATTTTAGTAAATAGAATGGATGAATCTCCATTTAAGAATAAGAGAACTTACATTTGAGGGAAGGTGAATCTAATTTAATTGGTCTTAATTATATTATTCCTGGTATCAGTGTACTTTTTTTCGTGTACAAGGAACATTTCAGTAAAAAGGACTGCATACGCTTATCGCTTAGATATTCTCCTAATACGTTTTCTAATGTCATTATTTTTGCTTCAACCTACAATATAAACACAAGTAGATATACCTTATGACTATAAATATATTATCTGTCCATGTAATGTCAACTTGTTATCTCTTTAATAGTGTATAATTTCACATAAATACATGGCAATGTGCTTTAACTTTATGTCAAGGTAATATCGGAATTAGATTAAAAAATTGGAAAAAGGTGTTAAAGTCTAAGTGTGCCATGTTATCAAGGAGACAGTACAAGCGACAATCTAGGTAAATGGCAAATTTGATATTTGAAATTACACTGCTCAACTTTTTTATTCGACATTTTAAAAAAGATACCAGAAGTTAATTTAATAGTTGAGGAATTATAGCTCTGTTCAAAACAGGGGCGGATCCAGCCTCTCTCTTTGGGGGGGGGGCGGTGATATCACAAAAGTACAGTATGGCAAGAAAAACAAGTTGTCAACGGGGGGGGGGGGAGTGCAAGCAGCATACTCATTCCCAATATAAAAGGCAGAACGGGTTCTATTTTCCTGAACTCAAAGCTTTTGGGAGGGGGGGGGGGCGATCGCAAGCATACAGAGTCCTATATTCTATTCAAGAACTAGAGAGAGTAATAAAACTGTTACCGAAACCTCTAACATACCTGCTCCAGTGCCGCAGGTAACTGAAAACTGCCGTAAATCTAATTATATTTCATTATATTTAAATATATTTTATAAATTTACTGCAACATAGAATTTCTGATAGTTTAATTTAATTTCTGTCAGTGAGCAAAGTACAACTTACAGTTTTTTCTTAGTGATTTATCTTGTTTGCGCTTGTTTTTATATATTATTTGAGATTAGTGAGATATCCAAAAGATATGGCTTTCATCTCTATATTTATTCCAAAATCATTAAACCAAGGCATTTTTCCCTCAACGAAAAATTAATTACGATGAATGTTTATAATGCCTTAAGATATCAATATCTAGATAATAATGTTAAAAGCTCTGTTGAGATATGTTTCAACATGACAGGAGTTGGAAAATCTACTATGTACCGAATACTGAAGAAGAAAAAACGACTGGAATTGTTAGTACTCCCAAGCCATATTCGATCACAGGCAAACGAAAAACCTCGTTGGAAGAAGAGATGAAAACTGCAATTAAAGGGGTTGTATATACATTTTATTATGAGAAGCAGATCCCAACCATCGACAAAATTCTAACTAAAATCAATGAAGATCGGGATTTACCTGAAATTAAAAGAACTGAGCTCTGGAAATTGCTCAGAGAACTTACTTTTTGCTGGACAAAACCAGATAAGAAATTGGTTCTTATAGATCGTCCGGAAAATGTCCGTTGGAGAAGGAAATATCTCTCTCAAGTAAAAGGTAGAGTTGCTAGAAATAACACAACTTACAAAATTAGTAATTTAACGGAACTTTTCAAAGATTTTTTTGGATAAAGTTACTGCGGAAAATTGGGAAAAATCCATATAATAAAAGAATAAAACAAAATGTGAGAACTCGATCTTATAATCGGTGAGATAGAGGAACCAATTATAATTAATTTTAGCGAAGATAATTTCACTGACTTTGATTAGGAATGAGATACGTAATGTTTACTAGTGTAAACACAATTTATTATTTAAATTTTTGTTTTTGTTGTATTTTATTTTTTAATGTTGTTTATATGTTTTTTTTTATTTTCTTATATATTTTTATTTTAGTGTGTCCCACTCTTTAATTTTATATATATTTAATTCTAATTAGCCGTAAGTTTTTTATTATTTTATTATTGTGTTTGTCTTTTTCTTAAGCGTGTAAAATTACATGTTTATCTTATTTTTTTGGGGCTATCGTATTTCCATATATAAAAGTAAATTAAATTAAGATATCAGTACAATAAAAATAAAAATAAGTAGGTCTAATTTTAATTACATAAAAAAAATTAATTACTTTTGAATCCCTTTTTAGTGTTTAATTGTAATTCTGTAGATGGTTTAAGAAATAAATAAACTGAAACGTCAAATACCCTAAAAATGTTGTTAATTAATAATAAATTGACCGATAGCCCCAAAAATATTTTATTATTATATGGACGAATTATTTTTTTTATATATGTTTAACTTTTTGTATTTTTGACAATGGATATTTGTAAGTATTTAAATTATAAAAAGAATTTTTTGAGAGAATAATCCTACGTTTTAGTTTATTATTATAGATCGGTATTTTTGATTATAAAATTTCTAACCCATTCCTATGAAAAAACAACAAATTTTGCTCAAAACACCGGACTAAAGAACACAGGTAAGTTGCGAAGAGAAAAAGGGTAAAAAATGATTTATTACTCTCTCTAGTTCTTGAATAAACTATAGTATAAGAGGAAAAATCGGGTCCATTTTCCTAAACTCAAAGCTCTTGGGGAGGGGGGGGGCGATTGCCCCCACCGCCCCCCTGGATCCGCGCCTGGTTCAAAATACACTAGTATCCTAAGTCAAACGGCTTTCGTACTTCCTTCTGGAAACCTTCACTCCTCTCAAATATACTCAGATATCACAGAGATGGAGTTCTGTTGAGGCCCTAGATAATGTTATGATTCTCTGCATTTCTGATATACCTCCAGACAGATCTGTAATACAGATGGGTCGTTATTTCTGTGTAACCTTTTTAAAACTTTTTCTGGTAGGTTCGTTTTGTTCCAAACAAATACTCGTTACTATGGAGCACACAACTTGATAACTAAACAGAGGTATTTCTTTTACTTTAGAACAAATCTAAGAACATGCTTTTTTGAGGAGCGTATATGTATGTAAGAATTAAAGACCAAGTTTTTATCTACTTTTACTATATTGCCTATTATTTGGTGTATCTATGATGTGTTTGCAATGGTGCCAATGTAATTTGTGGTACTATTAACGGAAACATTCTCTGTCACTTTAACGTAACTTAGTATATTTTTGTTCTCTTAATCCACTGTCTTTTGCATCGCTAGTATATGTTCCTTGTAGATTGATGTCAATCTAGGTATAGCTCTACTAGATACACTATTGAGATCTAAACATAACTTTTAAAGATGGGTAGATGATAATATATTAAAAATGTAATTGAATTAAATTATATGAAATTGGACGAGTTTTCTGGCCAAATATAGCGATTGAAATAAAACAGGAGAATTCTCATCAGTATATAAAGATACTGGTAACCTTTAAAACCGACTAGCAGAAAACTAGTTATTGTGTCGTCGTTTGTTCAAATCTATTATCCTGCCTTTTTAACATCAAATTCTCACATACTTTTCAAATATTGTTATTTTGGAGCCGCGCTATTTGAAAACATTAGGCATAAATTTAAGTTTTCCCATAAAATCACATCCATTAGGAATACTGAAGATAGTTGCATCATTATTGAGCATCCTAGGCGCTACTTGTATCAGCTTTGTTAGCACGTGTCCAAAAGAAACAACAAAATGGCTTCATTTAGATTTAGTGTGCCTGCATTAGTAGTATTTTTATTTTTTTATCATTTTTATCTGAATGTTTTATATAATTTGAATGAAACTAATTCTCAAAAGCTGATTAAAGCTTAACATATTTTACAAGCTCTTATTTAATTTCAGTTAAATAAAATTATGTTGCACATATTTCACACTCTTCCACAAGTTCAATAAGGCCAAAATATTATATTGTTGTACTTCATATGTTTGTCTGTCTATTCATGTATAGCAAGATTTTGTAACATATATTTTACATCTTTTCACACTTCTATTGAGCTGAAATATTACTATGTATGTAGTAATAGTAATAGTACTAGTTCTTCCTACCTTCACAAAAATGTTATTTAATCCTTAATATTCATTTTGTGGTTTTCAAAATATTCCCTATTCACAAGAATCATCACATGACTATTTGCAATAAAAGCTACAGGGTGTTGAACACATCGGCTCAAATTTGAACAAGTTTAAATGAATAAATATCTTTTTTTTTAAATGGTACACCCTGTATATTTTCATGTTATTTAATAGAGTAATAAAAACCCTAAAAGTTTTGTTCAATATATCCTATACCTATTTATAATAATTTTTGAGATATTTCAGTTTTTCTTATTTTCCATACTTTTTTACAGAAATAGTCTTCATTATCATAGTAGCCATGTAAAATAATAAAAAGAAACTTCAGAAACAAACAGAATGTGGTTAAATATGATAAAATACATTATTCGTTTTTTACAACGACAATAGTTTAATTAAATATAATGTGAAAAAATTAACACAACAATAACGACGAGGCAAATACATATTTACTTTTATACTAAATTGAAACAAAAAAATTACCTATTAAATACTCAGATTAATTATTTCTTTTTATAAACGACCTCTTGTGCAATGCACAAATTTAGTCTTTTTTGCAGATTTTCTCGGACCCTGGACAAAATAAGTGGCGTTATTGTTCTACAGGTATCCCTAATCCTGTTTCGCATATCTTCCACTGTTGTTGGTGGATTAACATACACCTTATTTTTAATATAATCCCATAGGAAGAAATCTAATGGGGTGATGTCGCAAGACCTTGGTGGCCACTCAATGAAACCCCCACGTCCAATCCATTTTTGCGGATATCGTTGGTCCAAAAACGCACGAACTTCACGATGGTAATGCGGAGGCGCATCATCGTGCTGGAACCACATACTGTCGAGCTCATCCCTATCGAGACCTTGAAGCAGTTGGGGTAGTTCTTCTTGTAGAAAGTTCAGGTAACTATGGCCATTTAGTGGTTCATTAAAAAAGTGGGATCCAATAATTCGATTATGATGAATACCACACCAAACATTTAATGACCAGTGGTTTTGATGTTGCACCTCTCTAATCCAAAATGGGTTTTCTGTGGCATAATAATGCATGTTGCGTCTATTTACGGCACCGTTACTTATAAAAGTAGCTTCATCACTAAACATTACCTTGCATAATAAATTTGGATTTAATTGAATCTCCGCATTTATTGTACGACAAAAGTTTACACGACTTTCAAAATCCTGTCCATGCAATTCTTGGTGTAATTCCATGTGATATGGATGATACCTATATTTCTTGGTAGTACGATTAGCGGTGGATTGTGATGTTTCACATAATGCTGCTAACTGACGGCTACCAATATAAGGATTTTCCCTGAACATTTAACAATACTTGTAGTTCTTTTTCTTCATTAGTTACTGGTTTGTTGACCACTCTACGTTTTGGATAATCAACAGTACCAGAAGAATCAAATCTTTGCATTAAGTTTTGAAAAGTATTTCTGTAAAAAAGTATGGAAAATAAGAAAAACTGAAATATCTCAAAAACTATTATAAATAGGTATAAGATATATTGGACAAAACTTTTAGGATTTTTATTACTCTATTAAATAACATGAAAATATACGATTTAAAAAAAAGATATTTATTCATTTAAACTTGTTTAAATTTGAGCCGATGTGTTCAACACCCTGTAGCTTTTATTGCAAATATTAGGTAAAAATTATGTTAACTTGTCCTTGGCCTTGCTAAATTCCAAATTTGAATATATTTGTCACAAAATTGAAAACGCTATTTAGGATTGAATTGATGCTTGAAAATGTGACTTTTTTTCTTTAAACCTAATTATCTCAGAAACTATAAAGTTTTGTTATAGTAAACCCTTAATAAAAAAAGATTTAAAATTATAAGCTAAATCGAAAATACGATTCGTATATAGGGTGTTCTATTTAAAAAAATACAACTTTATGCTGTCCTAGTTTTTTAGCTCACCCTGTAGAGTCCTAAATATTTTTAAAATCTGCGTAAAAATAAACTGTATCAAACAATAAATATAGTCTCTTTGTTGATTTCACCGAAAAGGCACAAACCTACTTCATCCAATCGTTGACTCACCCTGTACTTCCTTAAAAAATCGCTCTTTTAGTGTATGTATTATTCCACTGATCACAATTTAGCTTTATTAAAAAAGGAAATTTTCTTTGTCAATTCAAATCTTCAGTTGTGAGGCAATTTTAACGTTGAGTAGTGTATTCAAAGAATTTGCAAAATGCCAAAGAACATATTTTTTAAATAAATGAAAGGTATACTTGCCTTAACTCGCATATAATTATTGTATATTGCAGTTTCTACATGAAGTCATGTTATTAGATATTGTTGCAATCACTAATTAGTGGGTATATTATATTAAAAAATAATTAATTACAAGTGTTCTTAGAGTTTAATTGCTATATTGATTTTAGTTTTTGTGGGATATTTGATTATCATCGCCTTCTTGCGTCAATTACTTTCTGTATTCAAATAAGTTTAATTTAAGATTATTGACCTAAAAGAATTATCTCTAGATGTGTTCATCAAACAGACAAATTGCCTCTCAAGTTCTAACACTACGTAAGTACTAAATGAGTTACTGACATTTTGATGTCATTAAATATAAAATAGTAAAACGCACATTCTCCGTTAGTCAGAAACCAGGGTTCTAATCTGTCACAACATAATATTTCCATCAAAGGAACTGCACACTATTCATTGGGTGGTATTAGATTCTCGAAAAAACATATAAATCAATACAGTTCTGCACTAATAACTTTGTATTCAGACCCACAAAACCCGATATGTTCCAGCTTGACCTTTTTTTCCAACAAGCTGGAGGGCTGCCTCACTACGTCGCCTATTTTAATGAGGTTTTTCCAAACCGTTGAATAAGCAGAACAAGGACAATTATATGACCAACCAGATCACCAGATTTGACTCCCTTTCATTTTTACTTAAAGATCAAGTATACTTGACCCAGCCTGGTAATTTAGAAGGCCTAAAGGTTCGAATACGCTAAAAAGTACGAAAAATAACCGTAGATGTCACTGACAATGTTCAAAAAGAATTTATTCATCGATTTGTCTATTGTCGGATTGTTAAGGCTTTTTATATATTTTAAAGTTTTACAAAAATTTTTCTTGACAATTTCCTTTTGTAACCAACATCGATATTTACTGTTTCGTATATAAAGAAATGTGCTCTTTCTGGTTCTGAAATAAAAAATGGGGTTTACATTTGAGAAAAAATATCGATGACGTCATAGCTTCTTCTTAAGTTACCCTGTATATTTAAGTATCATAGAAAGGAATCTAAATTAGAGTTGAAATTCGACATATCTGATCGTTTTTCGAGGACAGTTTAGTTTGAGAGATTGTCGATGCAACTTAAAGTGTTAGAATTGAAGTTTATATAAAAGATTTTAAAGCAAAACAATTGTGTATAAATACCGACTGTCCGGAACAAATTGGTGTCAGAAGTGGGATCAAATCCAGAAGAGGTTAGTTCAGGTTAGAAAATTAGAAAAAAAGTTAATTGAAACTGTATGCCAGTGGAAACTAGGAAGCAAAAAGTAAAAATGGAAGAACAATTATTTACTACTAAACTAGTTTAAATCAGATATTGATGATGATACAAGATATGAAGAAAATCCAAGAAGAGATCGAACAAGAATTGAAAGAAGATATGACAAAAATCAAGGCGATATGAAAAAAGAATTAAAGACAAGACAAGATGATATGAAACAAGAATTGATCTGATGACACTGATAACAAGCCAAGACGATATGAAACAAGAATTAAAGAAAAATCAAGATGATATAAAACAAGAATTAAAGACAAGCAAAGATTATATGACATGTATGAATTGATGACCCTGAAAACAAGCCAAGAAAACGTGGAATAAGAATTGAAAGAAGATATTAAGAAAAATCAAGAAAGTATAAGACAAGAACTAAAAAAAGGCTGGAGGATATGAGACAGAAACTTAAAAAACAAATCAAGAAGATATGAAACGCACAGAGCAAGAAAAGCAACAGAAGATTAGCAAAATTAGAGAAGACGTACATGGCGAAGTACAGCATGAGGTTAACGGGAGCCCAGAAACAGGTGCAACAATTACATTTGCAAATTGAGAAGGTAGCCAGAACGGGTATAATAAAGGTATATGGTGGTCTCACAACTAGTATGATGAAGTCACCTTGGACGGTAAAATACCTTGGTTTATCTATGTCCGCCAATTTGAAGTTACCGCCACCGGTAATAATTGAAGTTCACCGGAGAAGGCACGTGCTCTTGTTCTAGCACTACGACGTGAAGCTATGGAGGTTCCACGTAACGTTGACGAAGAAAAATAGAATGATTACGAGTTTAATGTTATTTTCTGGAGATGCATGATGGGGAAGCACACCTCCAAGACATTTATAAGGTCCAACTCTAAGGAAGAAGACAAAAATACAACGAAAATTTGCATGAACATGAGGCGGATACAATGAGGCTAATAAATTTATAGCAGTATTCATTTTAGATTTATTTTCTACGAGTTCATAATATATTTAATTAATATTACCTTTTGTTAATTTCCTTATGAGACGTCAATGAAAAAAGATCTGGAACTTGATAGTAAATTCTATTTTCTTATTTTGAACATGAAACTCCTATGACAGGAGGTTTAGAAAACGCTAGATTACTCATTTTTCTTATTTTTATTACACCATGTAGTATGTAAATCCTTCTAGAAAATTAGATAATCTTCTGGTATCAGCCAAAAGGGTATATAAAGGATCCAGATCAAAACAGTTGTGTATATATACTAACCGTGTATTTGTGACTGGCTTTATGGCCCAAAAAAGCTCAATTTAATTTACCTTTACACCTGAGGATACACTTTACTCTGAAACGGGAGGTAAATCCGTTTTTGGACGTCGTTGTAATAAAGAGAAATGCCATGGATACCTAAAACGTATACTGGATCAAGTAGGGGATTCTATAACAACAACTATATTATTTGTTTTGCAACTACAAATCTACAAGCAGCGTCTACAGAAAAAAGTATTAGCTTCACCTTAAATTAATTGAAATACTATTTTGTTGGTTCATCATGTTTCATCCAAATTTATCATAAAGATATTACAGCTATGCAACTGTTTCTTTTAACTTATATTAGTAAAGTACCTTACAATATACAGGGTAAGTCAACGATTGGATGAAGTAAGTTTGTGCCTTTTCGGTGAAATTTACAAAGAAACTATATTTATTGTTTGAAACAGTTTACTTTTACGCAGATTTTAAAAATATTTAGGACTCTACAGGGTGAGCCAAAAAACTAGGACAGCATAAAGTTGTATTTTTTTAAATAGAACACTCTATATACGAATCGTATTTTCGATTTAGCTTATAATCTTAAATCTTTTTTATTAAGGGTTTACTATAACAAAACTTTATAGTTTCTGAGATAATTAAGTTTAAAGAAAAAAAGTCACATTTTCAAACATCAATTCAATCCTAAATAACGTTTTCAATTTTGTGACAAATATATTCAAATTTGGAATTTAGTAAGGCCAAGGACAAGCTAACATAATTTTTATCTAATATTTGCAATAAAAGCTACAGGGTGTTGAACACATCGGCTCAAATTTGAATAAGTTTAAATGAATAAATATCTTTTTTTTTAAATGGTACACCCTGTATATTTTCATATTATTTAATAGAGTAATAAAAACCCTAAAAGTTTTGTTCAATATATCCTATACCTATTTATAATAGTTTTTGAGATATTTCAGTTTTTCTTATTTTCCATACTTTTTTACAGAAATAGTCTTCATTATCATAGTAGCCATGGCAAAAACAATGTAAAAGAACATTTTTCTGTGTGTCAAATTTATAACCGCAATCGCTTCTTTTGGTTTTTATGTAGTGTAGTTTGATTTTTTTTGCATTCATCTTATATTGTAAAATGAATTTTCCAAAGAATGAGTTAATAAATATGATTTATACAATAGGAGAGGCTCAAAAAATTGCCTTCTTGCTCAAAGAATTTACAAAATGAAGTATCCTGATCGACGCCAGCCTAATACCTATACTTTTCAAAACTTAATGCAAAGATTTGATTCTTCTGGTACTGTTGATTATCCAAAACGTAAAGTGGTCAACAAACCAGTAACTAATGATCCGCAAAAATGGATTGGACGTGGGGGTTTCATTGAGTGGCCACCAAGGTCTTGCGACATCATCCCATTAGATTTCTTCCTATGAGGTTATATTAAAAATAAGGTGTATGTTAATCCACCAACAATAGTGGAAGATATGCGAAACAGGATTAGGGATACCTGTAGAAAAATAACGCCACTAATTTTGTTCAGGGTCCGAGAAAATCTGCAAAAAAGACTAAATTTGTGCATTGCACAAAAGGGTCGTATATTCGAACACTTATTAAAAAGAAATAATTAATCTCAGTATTTAATAGGTAATTTTTTGTTTCAATTTAGTATAAAAGTAAATATGTATTTGCGTTGTCGTTATTGTTGTGTTAATTTTTTCACATTATGTTTAATTAAACTATTGCCGTTGTAATATTACGAATAATGTATTTCATCATATTTGACCACATTCTGTTTGTTTCTGTAGTTTCTTTTTATTATTTTACATGGCTACTATGATAATGAAGACTATTTCTGTAAAAAAGTATGGAAAATAAGAAAAACTGAAATATCTCAAAAACTATTATAAATAGGTATAGGATATATTGAACAAAACTTTTAGGGTTTTTATTACTCTATTAAATAACATGAAAATATACAGGGTGTACCATTTAAAAAAAAGATATTTATTCATTTAAACTTGTTCAAATTTGAGCCGATGTGTTCAACACCCTGTAGCTTTTATTGCAAATATTAGGTAAAAATTATGTTAACTTGTCCCTGGCCTTGCTAAATTCCAAATTTGAATATATTTGTCGCAAAATTGAAACCGTTATTTAGGATTGAATTGATGCTTGAAAATGTGACTTTTTTTCTTTAAACTTAATTATCTCAGAAACTATAAAGTTTTGTTATAGTAAACCCTTAATAAAAAATATTTAAAATTATAAGCTAAATCGAAAATATGATTCGTATATAGGGTGTTCTATTTAAAAAAATACAACTTTATGCTGTCCTAGTTTTTTGGTTCACCCTGTAGAGTCCTAAATATTTTTAAAATCTGCGTAAAAATAAACTGTATCAAACAATAAATATAGTTTCTGTGTAAATTTCACCGAAAAGGCACAAACTTACTTCATCCAATCGTTGACTCACCCTGTACATTAAACTATCAGAAATAACCGTAGATGGAGGTCTAATACAGAAAAGAGTTCGCTAAGATGACTCTCTATTCCCTAAATTATTCCTCATGACCCTTGAAAATATTTCCAAATGCATGAACTAGAAAAGTAACGAATTCAACATAGATACAAATTATTGGGGCAGTTTAAAATATGCCGATGACGTCGCGTTAATAGCTCCAGAGAGAAAATACCAAAAATCATGAATCATTGGAAAACTCAACGAAAATTCAAAATATATCAGACTATAAATCAATATGGACAATACAATAACTATGACAAATACAGAAAATATAATGAATAATCTTAGAACTAGGAGAAGAGTTAACATATTTAGGACAAAGAATCGCACTGAATAAAGAAAACAGGAAATGGAAATTAAGAAAAAATGAAATGGATGGGGCTCCTTCGATAATCTGAGTGACGTACTCGAAAACACAAATATTCCTCAATTCTTAGGACAAAAGTCTTTGAAAATATATATTGCCATTATTAAAAAATGGCGCCCAAATTAGGACTATCACGAAATGGAAAATCAATTGGCCAAAAAAGACACGAACACTTATGGACGTTCAATACTGCACATATCGGTATAAAACAGGAAAAGAAACTTATCGAAAAGGGGAAAATTGTAGTGACTGACCCGTTTAAAATGGCGATTCGCTAGTCACAACGCTCGATTAACATTTAAAGGGTAGAATGGAGGGAATATTGGAGTGGCGCCCTTGGCTACGAAAAAGAAAAATAAGTAGACCCTAGATGAGGTGGGTAAATGATATAAAGTATTACGCAGGACTATCAAGGAAGAAGAAAGCTCAGTATAGAAAGGCATAGAGAGAAGAAGAGAAGCCCTACATCCATCAATATATAGAATGCAGTAGATAGATAGAGATAGATTAGAATACCTTGCACTCTATTGGTAAGTACCAGTGAATCGATAAAACCAGTCTGACCAACCGCATAATTGAGTTTGTTGGGATAATATATATGTAATTTTTTTGTAAAAATATCTCAAAAAGAAAACACAAACAAGTGTTGGTAGTTTTCACATTATAAGTCCCCTGACAAGAAAATAAATAAGTCGATTTGATATATTCAACTGGCGTTAAACTTTCAGTTGGCTTGCGTAATGTAGCCAAAACAGATTTCGCATCACAATAAGATAACGTTTGCATATTTAAATTATTTATTCAAGCTAGTGAATAGAAAAAGTTTTAAAACGGCAAGTTGGGAGCTACATTAAATATGTATTACTTTTTAGAAGAGATTTATTTACTTGTTTATATTCTTTTTACTGCCGATTTACATAATATTATTTTATTTGAAAGGAAAATTAAGTTTTCTTCGCTTTAAATGCATAACGTAATGCAGTATTCGGGAATATACTTGGCTTGTTTGAACTAGCTTTTTAAAAATATAACCATTTGAGTTGTTGATATAAATGAAAAAAAAATGCAGGTATCAGAAATTCTAAATCTTCCGAAAATTTTGAAGGGATGAATTCAATATTGCATTTTTTAAAATGTAATATAAATAAAATATATACTTAATTATTTATCACATATATTAAACGATTTTTTTCTTATGGTGATCTCATTCATCTTCATATTCTCAGGACGCAATTCAGTTTTTGATTATCCAGATCCAGAATGCTCTCGATGAAAGTCAACCATCAATGTGTCTGTTTGTTGATCTTTTCAAAGCTTTCGACACTGTCTGTCACAAAATACTTCCAGAACAGCTTGAGAACTATGGTTAATTTACAATATATTAAAAAGTGAAGAGAAAGAAATAATTTAAGGCGTCCCTTAGGGAACTGCTTTGGGTCCATTGCTATTAATAATTTATGTAAACTATCTGTTTCGATTGAAGCTGAATGGAAAGCTTGTTAGATTCGCTGATGCGCCGGCTGTTTTTGCAGGATCTTAAATCAAGAATGGAAGAGGACATTGCTTTCCTCTCGGTGTGGTGGTACAGGTAGGCCATCATCTAGATGGTGGTGGAATAGGTCAAATTGCCTTTTTACAATTAATTCTAACTGTGCAACCTCTAATACAGAAAGGATATGATGGAGAGAAGTTTGCATTTATTGTCCGCACTTAATTTCATTCATACATGGAGCTGCATGTGGTTGTACGTTTGCTGAATGTGATTTTAGCACTACAACGGCACAATGTGGATATATCCACTGCTATTGCATCTCACACGGAAGAATTCGTGAAAGCCGCATAAACATATTACGTCATCCAGCGGGAGGTCGGCGAAGCCGCGTTCAGTATTTGCATGCTTCCTTCCGATCTGTTCTTTGCATAGCCAGGTGTACGTCGGTACCCTGATGAGTCTAGTAGAGACGAAACATGTACCTCTGCCGTATCACTGTGGCGGGGAGGGTAAGTTTTGATTTTCTTCTCGGTGTGGTGGTACAGGTAGGCCATCATCTCGATGGTGGTGGATAGGATAAATTGTGTTTCTTAGCAATTTATTCAAACTGTGCAACCTCTAACACGGAAAGGATATGGTTGGGACGCAGTTTGCATTTACTGTTCGCATGAGGAAGCTATGTGCAAGATGCGTTTGCTCACAATCGAACAAGAACAGCGTCGTGAGGATGTTTCAATCGAGTGTTTGACCATGTTTCGCCGCAACAAACTCGAGTTTTTGCGTCACTTAATATATATATATATATATATATATATATATATATATATATATATATATATATATATATATATATATATATGTTTATGCGGCTTTCACGGATTCCTCCGTGTGAGATGCAATAGCAGTGGATATATCCACATTATGCCGTTGTAGTGCTGAAATCACATTCAGCAAACGTACAACTATATGCAACTCCGTGAATAGATGAAGCAGAAAGGTGTAACAGGATGAATTGTGTCTGTAGCAATTCATTCAAACTGTGCAACCTCTAACACGGAAAGGATATGATGGAACGAAGTTTGCAATTACTGTTCGCATTTAGCTTCATATATATATATATATATATATATATATATATATATATATATATATATATAATGAAAGTCCATTTACAAATAAACTGCTAATAGAATATTCCATACATTTAAACATATTAGTAATGAAAAACATTTACCAAAGAAAACAGCGACTAGTGACAATAAATCTTTGCATATTATAATCTCCCAGCAAAAGAAACCACAGAATAGTGTACCAAAATCTGCTTTTGTATACGATAATATGGCAAGGTTCATTTGAAGAATTCTCAAAGAAAACAATATGCATACTTACTAGGTGCAGCTATAAAATAACGAGGCTATTGCTGTAATATATTTTATTTAAAATTTTCACATATTTAGTTAATATCATCTTCAATATATACCCCTCCTCTACTCTTATAAAGCTCCATGCGAATTTTCCATTGTTCGAAACAGTGAGCTCGTTTATGACGCGTGCTTCTTTTTCTTTCACAGTTTCGACTATAATATTGTAACGATCTTTATAGCGTTATACGTTTCAAAGTATAAGTTTGTATTTATAGTTTATAATATTTTAGGTTTATTTTTTACGATTTCCTAATTTATTTAATTAATTTTACCTTTGTTAATTTCCTCAGGAGACGTCTATAAAAGAAGGTCTGTCACAGATTACTCCTTTTTCTTATTTTTGTTACACCACGTAGTATTAAAATCATTCTAGAAAGACC